>JASPKZ010003415.1:755000-1012500 GCA_030220185.1 Diploptera punctata | reverse complement strand
GGAGGACACAACTGGGAAATGACAACATAGGGACAAAAGTTTGTCAAAATTCTCGGCGAACCAAGTTCATTTAGCTGTGTTGTTTGTTGCTCGAAGGCGCTATTTATCAACCTCCGAGGAAACTCTAGTTCCCAATTCCGTTCAAGACACAGCAGGAAATACAAATAAAATTACCCTTATTCAGAAATATGGATTAGTCTACCATTTTATTACATTTCAGTGAAGCTAATGCAATGGAAAATTATTATTTCTGTAATGATGGCTATTGTATTTTTCTAATTCGTTTATTTTCTTTTCAGAGACATAGTTTCTATTTTTCTCCATATTTATTCAATTTTATTTATGCGATACTAGCGGGACCTACGACGTTATTAGCGTGGACGAAATCATTTAGAAAGGCAAAAATAAGTCATTAGCTCTCGCATACTTTTTTTGAGATATTCAATTCTGCGTACATTGATTTGGTGCATTTGTTATAGTTTAGAGAGCGTCCAAAAATCGACTTTTTTAGAGCGCCGATGCATTTGTTTTCTGCTCCGGTATTATGGTACGTACGGTAATATATACGTTAATTGTCCCAAAAAATATCTAAATGACAGTAAAAACCTTATTAAAATCGTAATTGGCACTTATTTTCTCCAAATTAAAAATAGCTCTTTTTAGATCATCTTCTGAACTGGAAATCACACACTACTTGGTCATCGGCAAATAATATTGTATCCAACAGTTTATTATTTATTTTAAAATGTTTATTTAAATTAATCTGCCACTTTAACATAACTTCATCTATATATAAACTAAAAAGAGAAGGTGATAAAGGACACCGTTCTCTAACACCACGGTGACTAGTTGAAACATATCTTGAAAGGCCTTCATGAATTTAACTACTCGTAATTAACGAAGTTTTTTAAACAAACATCTGTTTTAATATTTAAAAAAATACATAACCTCAATTGTGATTACAATGAATTTTAAAATTACTGATAAATCTTTATGGTTATTGTTTCAAATGACAATGTGCTATCGTATTTATTGCATACTAGCTAATTCCCGACGTGCGCTGCTGCGCCTAAATAAATGGAAAATAATGTGCTTTTATGTTTAGTTGAATAAGTAAAAGGTAAAATGTATATTGTAATTATATTTAGATATCCCGTGCTGTTTACCCGGCGTTTCCGGCAATCTACTTATCCCGATCTTCTTGGCATAAATGAGCTGAAAAATAAAAATCA
Source organism: Diploptera punctata (assembly GCA_030220185.1). Classification (NCBI taxonomy): domain Eukaryota; kingdom Metazoa; phylum Arthropoda; class Insecta; order Blattodea; family Blaberidae; genus Diploptera; species Diploptera punctata. The sequence continues at coordinate 1,011,268 of JASPKZ010003415.1, read as the reverse complement.
ATGTACTTATAATTAGTTGAATAAGTAAAATGAAAAATAATTATAAATGTATATCGTAAATATGTTAAGATTCCCCGTTCTGATTACCCGGGAATCTACGTATCTCGATCTTCATGGCATAAATGAGCAGAAAGACAAAACCCGTTATTCTGAGTTATCCACAAAAGAATACCCGCCATGTGCTGCTATGCTTGCACAGGAATCTACGTACTTGTCTCGATCTTCTTGGCATCAATGAAAGACAAAAATGGTTACTGTGAGTTATCTTTAAGAGATAAATATATTCTGTCGCGGACTTTTTTGTAGATCTCTTTAAGTTATTCTATTCTGTGTACATTAATTTTGTGTATTAGTTATAGATTAGGCAGCGTAAGCTATTTAAGTGTCCAAAGATCTACTTTTTCACGTTTTCCATTACAAAGGGCGATTTTTAAGGGTGTAGGAGTTGAGTATCACAACTCTCTTATAGCCTATGTTCATCCCGGGAATCTCATGAACATTTTATAAAATGCCTCATCACAATCGAATCAACGGTATGGCCGCGCATAAAGCACGAACAAACAAACAAACAAACATTCATTTTTATATGTTAGAAGATTCACTGAAAGTAATTTTATCAAATTATGCTCTTCAAGGCGACTACGTGACGCATAAAGCACGAACAAACAAACAAACAAACATTCATTTTTATATATTAGAAGAACACTGAAAGTAATTTTATCAAATTATGCTCTTCAAGGCGACTACGTGTCGCAAGCGATTAGTTGCTCGTCTATCACTGCTGGGGTCCCGAGTTCGGGTCTCGTTCACTCCATATAAGTTTCGAAGTTGACGAAATTAAGCCTGGCAAGTTTTTGTCGGGGTTTCTCCGTTTTCCCCTGTCACAAATTTCATTCAACCATTTCTTCACACTCGTCTCATTCATTTCGTTTCATTTCATTTCATTTGCCACTGTGGTGCGTAAGGCATGGTCGGCCTGGGTCCTTCTAATTCACAGATCTTCAATACAAGGTGCTTCATCACATCTCATCCTTCTAACCGGCCCTGTGTCGGAAATTAATTTATGATATTTGTACACTCTTCAAAACTTAAGCATAATTATGAAAAATAATATATTTTCGTTTTTATTTGATTCTTAGCGCAAAATAATATTAATTTTGAATGTTATTATTTTTTATTATTGATCTCCAAATTTGGAAATTTGTATGGCAGCTTAAAACCGCTTTGGAGTGTTGTAATTTTGACTTTGTGTTACACGAGTTACCAAGTAAACAAAATTGTTTACATTAAAAAAAATAAGATAAATATTTCATGGGGATTGAGTATTTATAAATTGTGATACAGAGAATTTCTACAAAGGTTTAGCTAACTATTTATACAGTGATCAGTGATTCCACCTGACTTTAACAGTTAAATGCAAAATGAAAATACGAATATGGAGCACAGTACTCTAATATCGTGATAGAACCAATCATACTGAACTTCACTAGTTTAAAGTGAGAAAAATTAATTCTCTCTTAAATAATATGGGATACAAACAAAGTAATATTACTTTTGAAAGCTATTATTGGTTATTATTGATCTTCAAATTAGTAGATCTTTATGGCAGTTCAACCTATCTGTAGGTTTGTAATATTGATTTTGTGTTACATGAGTTACCAAGTAACATTATGTACAATCTTTTCTATTTTGAACAACTTTTGTATAGTTTTCAACCCATTCACTTCAAGTTTAAATGCTCAGTGCATTTCCACAGAAACTGAATTTAAATCATCGTAAATTATATTGTCCGTTTTCACACATTCAAAACGAACAAAAGATAACGATATTTGAGATATCAATAAGGATGAAGGCCAAAACACATTCCTCTAATATTTATAAATGTTAACAAAATATTACCCTGCCAAAGGATGTACAAAATATTGCGAAATATATTGCAGACAGGGTTAAGCGAGTGTACTTCTCTTCTGAGGCGTATGGGTTAAATTCTGATCATGCTGCATCCGCTTCAATTCTAAACTCCCACCATACCTATCATTAATGACGCTTTTCCTCTAGGATCTGATGATAAAACCTTCCTAGCTGAATCTTTTTCTGACATCCAGTTGACATGCTCTGTCCACTTCAATATCAAGTCCGTCGTAAAACTGGTAAATCTGAGAATTTGTCCTATGGCGCCATTTTCCACTATCTAATTTAACTACTAATTTTTTGAAGAATCTTACATTCAAAATTTCCGAGCCGGCTCTCATCATATTTGGAAAAGTGTCCAAGAAAGTGATTACCGTATATGAAATTGTTTTTCATACTCGAGATATTCGTATCTTACGTTATTAGAAACAGACAGTTCCAGTATTCTTACAGAAAAATATATTTATATTATCTCCAAAGTTTTATTTTGGAAATATGCACTTTTCTACTTTAAGGTATCCGATTGCTTTGATTAATGAAAATAAATATTCTGTAATTTAATATTTTTTTTTAAGTTTCTCAAGCAAATAATAATTATGAACATTATGCTTAATTTACTTATGATTTTGCTTAAACATTTCCGAAAGAGACTTAAGAAAAGTAGGCCTATAAAAAACTTAATCTGCACTGAAATAAGGGATAGATTTGTAAGGAGCTCTTTGAGCTTTGAAATGTAGAGTTTCCATTCTGTGTTCTTGCGCGTTGTATCTCTCTCTGTATTAGGGGAGACAAGAATAGTTGTTAAACTCATGGACCGTACACCACAAACATGCTTAACTAAAAAACAAATTGGTGAAGCAGTGGAAACGAGGATTTCAACTAAAGAAGGCTATTTAAAGACACGATTCTCTCATAAACGCAAGAGAAAGATCAGTTAACCTCCACTACCGTATTCTCAGTACCATCCCCAGCACTTTAAAATCTTTAATATTTTGCGAAACACAAAAGCCGAGGATGTTATACTGTAGGAAATCTTAGAAAGTAATTTCCTAGAGCCATTCCTTTCTATTTATCTCACTTTCTTCTCCAAGTAACTTCATTTTTGCTCCTAGAAGTAAGCAAGTTCAAATGTGCAAAAGTATAGATTCCCTTTATAATTGCATACTTCTAAATGTTCAATTATAGCCAGCTTATAAATGCATGGATTAACTTGTTAGAAAATACCAGTTTAGATTGTTACAGGCCTACCAAAAAGTAATAAGATAATTTGTACATTTACAACCGTTAGTTATCTAACAATATTTTGTAAATATTATGTAAATCGAAATTATAGGTTTTAGTTTAATTTTAACATTTTTTATAAAACTATCTATAAAATATCTGTAAAAGACAATTTTACGAGTATGCTATAGGATGTAGCTTATATATATATATATATATAGTGAAATAACCTGAAAATTGCATAGCCCTACCTGAAGTATTACAGGAAATAAAAAGTACCAATTGATTAAAATATTTATGATTTATCCGGAATATTTTAAAAATCGATTCTGACTGAGTGGTTTAAGATATCTAAAATGCATATCCATCCACAGCAATTCTGCCCGAGGGCAGATCTTTCACTGCAATCATAGCATTTTCATGCTATGCTCTGCAGCTTTACTAGGGAATTATAGGCGTGGTAGCTTCCCATTGCTTTCCACACCGGTGAAGGATGATGATGATAAAGAGGATAATGATGATGACCGGATGATTTTCGGGGACCGTTGGGCCCTGAGCTTCCTGACATTTGTCTTACAGGCGAGGAAAAACTCGGAAAAAGTCATCCAGGAGCCTGTCCCGACCGGAAATCGGACCTGGGCCCAATGCGTGTCAACTCAGCACGTTATCTCGAGACCACAGCGGTGGACTAAAATGCATAAAATAAACACTTAAACGTTACCTTAGTGCAGAAATACGGTACTTGCGCTGGTTCGAGTCTCCATGGGGGAAGTAATTATTCTCGTGGAGTTTAGGCCAGAATGAGATCCGTTTCCAACCAGCATCGTGAAGAATTTGGATAGCTACAACAGGTAGAGACTCCAGGTTGAGAAAATCAGCTATACGGGTAACGACTGGTGGTCTCGACATACTCCTCATAATATGGCACCCTTATATTTACTGGATGATCTCCACATCTGTGTTTTTCACATGTGGAGGTTAGCCAAGCAACCAAGTACTTCTAGGCCTGTCGTTTTATGAAGTTGGAGTTTAACCTTTTCATAATAATGATAATGATGACGACACCACCAGTAAATAAGCTTCCATCCATCCATAGTAATTCTGCCCGAAGGCAGGTCCTTCACTGCAATCATAGCATTTTCATGCTATGCTTGAAGCTTTACTAGGGAATTGTAGGTGTGGTAGCTTCCCGTTGCTTTCCACACCGGTGAAGGATGATGATGATAATGATGAGGATGATGATGATGATGGCCATATGATTTCGGGGACCGTTTGGGCCTTAAAGTTTTCCTGACATTTGTCTTACAGGTGAGAAAAAACCCCGATGAAAACCTCACCCAGAAAAACTGCCCCGACCGGGGATCGAACCCGGGCCCGCTGCGTGACAAGGCAGTACGCTACCTCGAGACCACAGCGGTGGACTAAATAAGCTTAAACCGCGTATAATTTTAATTTGTAAGTGCTAACCCATGGCGTTTCGATTAACCCTGAAGCAGGAATAGGCAAGCGACTTTAACCCGATAAAAATTAGAATAAATATATTATATAAAAAACGGTGCACCGCTGTGGTCTCGAGGTAGTGTGCTACCTTGTCACGCAGCGGTCCCGGGTTCGATCCCGGTCGGGACACAGGTTTTTATCCGGGTTTTTCCTCACCCGTAAGACAAATGTCAGGAAAACTTTAAGACCCAAACGGTCCCCGAAATCATATAGCCATTATCATCACCATCCTTCACCGGTGTGGAAAGCAACGGGAAGCTACCACACCTACAATTCCCTAGTAAAGATGCAAAGCATAGCATGAAAATGCTATGATTGTAGTGAAAGACCTGTCCTCGGACAGAATTACTATGGATGGAATTCGCTTTTAATAAAAAAAAGTAATTAATACCGTTGAAGTAGGGTTACTGTATTCGCTTCTGGTTCTGAAGTTTGCGTGTTTAAAATTGATGGATTTTTCACGGAATAAACATAAAGGTTTCGGCTTCCTTTGGAATGAAAGTAAAGCTGTGAGTCACATGTCATAAATTCAGGGATACGTAAAAGAACTCCAAGCCTGAAATAAGTTGCCTCTCAGCAAAACTTGTCGGTCCTTTCACGTCCAGCTTTGAATTGCGACGCTATTTACTTAGATATTAAAGAACATCGTTAAATAAAATATTACCTAACTAACCCAGTAAGAATACCGAACCTGGAAGATCATGGTGCGGATATAAGTTCTTCATACATCCCTACCCTGAGCTAATGTTTTCTAATCGTTATCTGTATAATTAATTTCCCTCATATCATAGTTAATGTTATTTTCTCGTCTATTTATTGATTCTGCCTATTGGGCGCATTCCTTGTAACTTTTCTAAGAAGTTTCCATGCCCCTCTTTCATTTCCTATTCGTGCAATACGACATTTCCATCTCAGTCAACGAGATTTAAGTGTTCTTATTAACTTTTGGCTTTCAATAAAAATATAGCTCACTGTTATGTGGTCTTCTCAATCACCTGTCTGTTCGTCTCTCTATGGTTCAAAGATATTTTCTAACAACATTTTTCTCAGATAAGCCTTCTTTAAAGTAAGATACCATATTTTGCATCCATATAACTGGAAGAATAACCGTTTTGTGTAATTTTAATTAAATTATTTTAGAAATTAATATGAAAAGAGTCCATGTAATGTATAATAACTTTATCTATCTATAACAATTAATGAACACCAATTAATTATATTTAATGCAATGATAGTTGCGGCTGCAGAGTTTAGCGTGAGTGCTACAGTTTCGTGTTATGTATATCGCAGAGAAAATTAACTAAAAGGAGTGAAAGCCCCAAAATAACAATACTTTTCATTACTTCGGTCGTATTACGCCTTTTAACTACACTTTGCAGTGAGTGTTGTGAAGAAATGGCAGGGTGAAGGAGTTTGAAACATCTAGAGGCAGATACAATTAAGTTTAAAAAGAGAGAAAGAGATGAAAACACAAGAGTTATGAGAAAGGCGCCGGATAAAATCTCTGGAATGAATCCTGATAGTGAGATTTCTCTAGGGTGTGAATTCTAACGTTCCTTTTATACTTTTAGTAGTAAAAATGGAAACAGATGACTTAGCAGCAATTAACTCCTAAATAAATAAGATCTCATAAAGGAGTCTTTGTGCGAAATGTAAAGCAAGTAAGTGAGAATTCACTTCTTTGTAGGATAGAGATATTTGGAGAGAACATTTTGAATAACATTCTTTTAACTTAGCTTGCCTCCATGAACAAAAATAAGGGGATTCTATGCCACCATAAATAAATAAAAATAAAAAACACAAAAACACACAATTTATTGTTACAGTCTATGAATAATTACCAGAGAAAACACATACACACACAACAATACACACATATATAATACTGATTTAAAAAAATGAGAAATGCCTTAAAATGAAGTGAGAAGTTACACTCAAAGTAACCTAAAATCACTATTAATTAAATAAAAATAAAACAACGTTTTATTTGATTTTCATATTTATTATATAATGCAGTGACAACTGTTTCGGTACACTGTACCTTCTTCAGACATGTTAACAAATTATGAATTGTGTTCCAACTGATCTAAGCAACAATACAACAATATTTATTTAATTTTTTTTAATTTAACAAAGAGGATTCATTCAAATCAAGTTGAGAATTTAACAGTTTGTTACTACTTTTCAATTTATTTATTTCTAGAGCCTCCGAAAGATCTAACTTCTAAATTGAAAAGTAGTAACAAACTGTTAAATTCTCAACTTGATTTGAATGAATCCTCTTTCTTAAATTAAAAAATTTAAATAAATATTGTTTACTGTTGCTTAGATCAGTTGGAACACAATTAATAATTTCTTTACATGTCTGAAGAAGGTACAGTGTACCGAAACAGCTGTCACTGAATTATATAATAAATATGAAAATCAACTAAAACTACGTTTTATTTTTATTTAATTAATAAATATGGATTTTCATCAAGTAAACACCAACTCAATTTATTATTTAAAATCACTATATTTGTAATATAAAATATGTAGTATTCATTTCACAAAACTTGCTAAAAAACAAACTCGTGAACTAACCCGCATATTTTCTAACCCTAAAATGCCCAAACAAACATTAACTTGCCCATCTAACACTATCTTCCCCATTTACTCATTCTTACTTTCTCCCTTATATGTGATTAAACTTGTTGGCAATTGGTTCTAGCTGGAAAATGTGTTGTTTCCTGATATTTATCATACAGGTGAGGAAAAACCCCGAAAAAAACTTCACCCAGGAAACTTGTCCCGACCGCGGAACGAACCGGGCCCGCTACCCGAGGCCACAGCGGTGGACGAGTTTAGAAATATGACTGTATGTACAGTGTGTAACAGGACCTCACCGACAAAATTATAGGGGTGATAGGCCATGCAGAGAGGATCATTTTTGTGAAGGAACATATAGTCGCAAACACGTCGTTTATGAGTTACCCGTAAGTGTCGGAATTGAATACAAACAATTGTACACGTATCATTTTATTGAGAAATACATGTTTTTACAACAAGTGTTAAAACAATGTGTTTTGACGACGTCAAAAAGAATCCTGCCATAATCGGCCGTGCTGGCCGATCTTTTCTGCGACGATATTGATATCGTCAATATAATGCAATGAGGCACAAGATCGACTGTTTGAACACTTATTGTAAATACATGTCCTTTTCAATAAAATGACACGTGTACAATTGTTTGTATTCAATTCCGACCCTTACGGGTGAACACCTTCATCTGCACATAACTCATTAACGACGTGTTTGCGACTATATGTTTCTTCACAAAAAATGATCCTCTGTGTATGGCCTATAATCCCTATCATTTTGTCGGCGAGGTCCTGTTACACCAGCCTATGTAATGAAACAGTTGCAAATGAAATAAATAAATGTATTTATTTCATTTCAATTGTTCATCTATAAAATTACCACGAATCTGGAGTAATAACTGCATGTTATATTTTTTTGGGAACTGAAACAAAGTTTTACCTTTCATACTTGTTTACTTACTCACTGGCACTATCGAACCCGTAGGTTCATGGCCGATCGGACATAAGCTCTCCATACATCCCTATCCTGACCTAATGCTTTCCAATCATCCCCTGTATAATCTACTTCCCTCAAATCATAGTTAATGTTATTATCCCACCTCATTCTTGGTCTACCAACTGGGCGTTTTCCCTCTGGCTTTCCTACAAGAAGCTTCCATGCAAGTATTTCATTCCCATACGTGCAACATGTCCTGCCCATCGCAGTCTACCTTTCATAACCATTTTCAATTAAAGAAATTAAATTGTCAATAAAAATTCAAAGCTGTTATATGTGCTTGTCACTCTCATATTCCATCCATACATAGTAATTCTGCCCGAGGCCAGGTCTTTCACTTCAATCATAGAATTTCCATGCTATGCTTGCAGCTTTACTATGGAATTATAGGAGTGGTAGTTTCCTTTGCTTTCCACACCGGTGAGGGATGATGATGATAAGGATAAGGATGATGATGATGGCCGGATGATTTTGGGGGACCGTTGGGCCCTAAGCGTCCTGATATTTGTCTTACAGGTGAGGAAAAACCCCGAAATAACCTCACCCAGGAGCCTGTCTCGACCCGGGCCCGCTGCGTGACAAGGCATTGCGCTACCTCGAGACCACAGCGATGGACTACCCTCATATTAATACATTTTAAATGCAACGCATAAGAAATATTCTTCACTAGCTACAACTGTATAATTATGTCTCAAAAGTCGGTTTTAACTGTAACTCTCTCGTTCTGAGCCATCCAAATAATAATAAAAATAACTTACATATCAATAAAGACAATTCTGGAATGCTAATGAAAATAGCAAAGGTTTTAAATTTTCTATAAAAATTCTTTAATGTATTGACCTAGGTTTTCACGGCCGAAGTTGCTATGATGATCTTGAAAAAGATTTCCGGACTGTAGGCTGTGGTCTCGAGGCTTGAAGTTCCCCGACGTTTCGCCAGAGACTGTGACAACCCTTGAGGATGCCAGACGCAGTCTCTGGCGAAACGTCGGGGAACTTGTAGCCTCGAGACCACGGATTACAGCCCGGTAATATTCTTCAAAATTCTTCAATGGTTCGTTTCTTTTCTATCATCGCCTCTGTACTGAAGATTTTGATTTCTAATAATTTGAAAAGCCCCTTTTACGAGTAAAATTATTACAACTTTTATTGGACCTGCATATTATATAAATTCTATAATATGAAAACATCTATGTAAATTTGTAACCTGGAATCGTTAAAAACACATGCCGAAATCCAGGTGTATCTAGATCTGAGTAAGAAAATCTATGCAATCAATTATTATCTTGATATTTATCATTATATTTATCACATATACCATTACGAGTTTGGAATTATGCAAACAAACCGGTTAATTTGATAAATTAAAAAAAAATAATGATTTTTACCGGCATTAATGGTGATTATGCATAATTACGGCTTATTATATATAATCACCAGTTTATTACTTTTACCGTAACAGATAAACCAAATAAAATTACTAATTTTGATAAAGTAAAGTAAAGTAAAGTATTCCCACTACAGGCCTCAGGAGGCCCTTGGGGTAGTGGGAGGTTAAGGCTCCCACTATTTCTAGACAATCGGCACTTGATGTCAGCCGGGTTGTCAGCCCTGCGTGACGGCCGCCTTTACCCCAGAACAAGTGTCTGGTACTCATTTCCGTTAGAGGCTGAGTCGACCCCAGGGCCATAGTGCCGCCAGAAGGTTTGGGTCAGTTTAAAAATCCTGACCCCACCGGGACTTGAACCCTCGACCTTCCGGCTTCTAGTGCAGTGCCTTAACCACTACGCTACGGCGTGCCAAAACCATAATAATAATACTAATAATAATATCATGGGAATAATAAATTCAGGAATGAAATATTCACTAGTCCAAATATATACCAGAGTACGGTTATACAAAATCTTAGCAAGACCTGCAATTTGCTAAGGCAGTGAGGCAAGGACTTTGAGCAATGTAGTGGAGAACAGGATAACTTCTTGTGGAATGATATTCATGAGATACACAGCAGGGTACACCAAGTGGGATTACAAACGCAATCATGATGTCTTGAAGGATATTCGCCTAGGATCAGTCATTAAATAAATACAAGAATACCTGAACAACTGGTTGAATCAATTGTGACGAAAGATTTCTGATAGATTTCCCAAAGCCATGTTTCGTTATTGTCCAACAGGGTAGAGATCTCTGGGCCGTCCAAGGAAGCACTGGATACAAAATTCATCAGTGAGATCGTAATAGGTCCTTATGCCTAACACTTGCATGGATGAAGAAGAAGAAGATACAGATATTTAGATCATCCGTACTGATTTAGCCGAATCGTCTTATGTTGATATTTATCTTACGTAAGGTGAAAGTTCTACATTATTCCGTAACCTAAATTATAGCTTATAATTATATCACTGTCTCTATCGAACCCGTAGGTTGATGGCCGCGCGGACATAAGTTCTCCATACATCCCTATCCTGAGCTAATGTTTTCCAATCATTCCCTGTATTATCTAATTCCCTCAAATCATAATTAATTTTATTCTTCCTCATCGTTGGTCTGCCAACTGGGCGTTTTCCTTCTGGTTTTCCTACAAGCAGCTTCAATGCATATATTTCATTCTCCTTTCGTGCCACATGTCCTGCCCATCGCAGTCTACGAGACTTAACTGTTCTTATTATATCTGGCTTCCTATAAAGACCATGTAGTTCACTGTTAACTATAGTCTTCTCCATTCACCTGTCTATTCATCTCTTTTTGGTCCAAACATTTTCCTAAGAACTTTATTCTCAAATAATCGTATACTCCTTTCCTCCCTTAAAGTAACAGTTCATGTTTTGCATCCATATAATATAACTGGTAGAATAATAGTTTTATATATTTTCAGTTTAACGTTTTTTTAAAGGGTTTGGGACGTCAAGAGCCTCTGTAATGCATAACAGCACGCATTTCCAGAATTGAGCCTATGTTTAATATCCTGAGCATCTCATTCCTATTTGAGATTATTATTCCTAGGTATTTCATTTCACCCATTTCCTCAAAATTTCCCTCATTTGTCATTAGCTGTCCATTTCCATTATATAATGTATTTCTACGTGTAACCATATATTTAGTTTTATTGATATTTACTTCCAGTCCCAATTTCTTAGTGTTACTCAATAGTGTGTGCGTGTTGGCCTTTAGTGTCTCCTCGCTATCGCCCAACAGTACTACATCATCAGCATAAACTAACAGCCTATTAATACAATTGAGTTGTAGGCCTTCTTCATCCTCTAAAGATTTGATGGCATGCTCTAGTACAAAATTAAATAGGAGAGAAGATAGTGCATCTCCTTACTTCAACCCATTCTGGATTTCAAAAGTGTCCGAAAACTGTTTGCCTACAATCACCCTACTATTTGTGCCATTTAGACACATTTATTCGTTTAAGTCTAATTTTTTAGGAATTCCGAAATCAGCAGGATACTACTGTATATAACTTCTCCCTCTTAATTGAATCGTATGCCTTTTTAAAGTCTACGTATAGTTGATGTACAGTACATTATCTTCCTATTTCTTTTCTAAAATCTGTCTTATACTACAAATCTGATCTGTTGTAGACCTGGTACTTCTAAATCCACATTCACGATCTCCTAGAATGTCATCAATATAAGGAATAAGTCTGCTTACTAATACTCGTATATTTGTTAGAATTTTGTACTAAGTTGAAAGTATTGAGATGCCCTTATAGTTGTAATCAGTTTTATCTCCTTTCTTATAAATTGGGACGATAATATATTCTGTCCATTCATCTGGAATAGCTTCTTTTTTCCAAATCATATTAAGTAACCGGCGTATCTTCTCCATCAACATTCTCCTCCTGATTTTATCAAATCTGCTGGATCTCATCTGAACCTGCTGCTTAATACATCTTCAATTTTTCTATCGGCATTTCAACCTCTAATGCACTTGGTTCTGCGACAGCATTTCTGCTGTCCGTAAATTATCTTCTTCAATATCCAGTTCTGTATGTACATTTAATAGCTGATTAAAGTAATTGTTCCATCTGTTTAATATACTCCTGGAATCTGCAATCATATCCCCATTTTCATTCCTTATTATGTTTGTTCTAGCCTGAAACCGTTTCTTCCCTATCGTAATTCCCTGATATAGTGCTCTAATGTTCCTATTTTTGACATTTATTTCAAGATCATTAATCTTCTCTCTCAAATTTTCCCTCCTCCTACTCTTTAGTAACCTGGTGGTTTCCCGTTTAATACTACCCAATTGCTCTAAATTTACCTCATTTAGCTCGTCTAACCATTTAATTTTTGCTAGCTTTATTTTCTTTACAATATCGGCACATTTCTCATCAAATCATTTCTTGTTTTACCTCTTTTTAAAATAAATAATGTTTTCTGTGTATACTGAGAAATATGCTTACTCCAGATTAAATGCCAACAAATACAGAAACTTTCATGCTGTGAATTCAATCTGGATCTCATCGTGTTTCCGAGTTCTGAAAACATTAAAATCTGCAATGACTCTGAAATCATTGATATAGAGAAGTGTGCTTCTTTTTATAATTCTAAAATTTTCTTCATGAAGTACGGCGAATTGAAATCTGAATGCTTGCGTTGAAATTATAGTCCCTTACTCTCATGACACCAGAAATTGTGTTTTTCTGTCAAATTGGCTAATAATGTTATTCAGTATGTTCAACAATACTTACACATCCTTTATTTTATAACATATTTTAAAGAGTCAAGGATCACTTCCACATTTATAAACAATACATTACAGTTTTTCGTACAAAGATACTTTCTTGGAGACAAAGGTGTGTTTTACTTCAATTTGTTTTTCCTTTTGACAACATACCATTCATGACATCTATGGGCAAATAAGCGTAACTAAATTAACTTGGTCTAGTAATTCTAACAAAGAAGAGGGTAAGACTTAACATTGTTGGCCTACGCCATTATATATAGATTGTTTTCCTTTGCAAACTTTTCATTTTTTTGTTTTATTATTTAATCTTCAAAATGAATGGTATAAAAGTATTATTTTTATTGATAATATACTCTGTTGCAATAACATCGTTACAATAATAGTTTAAATGGAAAATTTTGGAGAAAAATTAAGGAGGAAACAGATTTAGGAGATACTAAAAATTATAGGATTCCAAGACTCTCAATTAATTAATGAAGAGCGAGAAAAGAGAAAAGCGGTTTGAGTAATAAGGCATTGGCTTTAAATGAAGAATAATTTGAAGAAGAAATAATTTATGAAGATAGTGATGAAGATGATTATTTTTTGTTCTTAATTTTTGATATAACATTGAAATTGACTGATGAATGTTGACTACATACTAACTGAATTGATATAATCTGTATTTAAGATTATTTAACCAAGAAACAGCTAATTGTCTAAATGGCTAGAATTTTACTTACACATATTTCGACATCCATTATAATTTTTATAAACAGTATAAAGTGCAAAGTTAATTTTGGAAATTTATGTAAGTTATTTGTGTTGGCCTACATGATATACAAACTGGGTTATGAGAATCATATAGACCCACCATGAACCCTCAACATATCTTTATTACTTTAAAGATTATATCAGCACCGATTGTTTTTCTTTATACTGTAACATATACTAAATTACAGTCTTTTTGTAGTTTTGAGTTTTTTTTACATTTTATCTATAACAAGAAAGTTTCTATATTTGATGGTTTGTTCTATGTCATATAAAATCCCCATTTTGATAATTTAGTATCATTTCTGTGCATATCTGCTTCGATGAACGGTTTATTTTACTTTGAAATTATACAGTGCACAGTTTTGTATAATTTTGCCATTTGGTTGATTTGAAGAAAAATCCGATGTCTGGCCTATGACAGCTTATTGATATATTCATAAGATGTATTGTCCAAAATATAGTAAATAGTACTGTATATTGTATAAATAATTTCGATATCTCACATTGTTAAGGGGAACTGTGACACACAAAATATATTCATACAAATGTAATACTTTAAATGAATAGGAAAAATGACCTCCTCCTCCCTCCCTTAAGAGAGATCTCCCACGAACACGACTACATAATGCCACCCCCGCGAATCCCCTCAAGTACTATATCAACATCCCTTACAAGAAACCACAGACGTTTCCATCATTGCAACCCTCCCTTATGTCCATAACTCTGTACTATCCAGCAATTTGTCATGATTCGCTCCCCCTTAGCGCACTAACCCCACCTGACACAGCACGCAATGTCATGCTGCGATATCAGTGAACCCCGCACTTTACCATTGAATTTTTTCTGCAAAATTCATTTCAGTGAAAAAGCTGACACCTATTAAATGTTTTACCTTTTAAATAAATTTCATTGTTAAAAAATTACTGGACTTCATTTTATACGGGGGAGGTTTGTCAATGATTTATGACTTAAATGTGTATGTAATTCTGCAAATATAACATATTATTAAAGAATGATAATTACAAATTTGTATTTATAAAAACATAAACTTTTTAATGTTGTTAATAACATTGTAGTTTTGGTATCAGATATATTAAGAGATATATTTTCAATATCATAGTAAAATGTAAAAACTGATGGGTTGATCATAATTAAAGGTTACAATTATTATAAAATTAAAGAAATGTAAACGTAGAAAAATTACAAAAAATATGGAATGATCCTTGAAAAAATATAATTATAAAATTACAGGTACTGTATGCAGACTTAAGCGTTTAAATGTTATTAATTACCTCCTGGTTTTCTGGTCAGAGATATGGATATTAAAAAAAGAAACAGAAGGACTACAACATTTTTTTTAAATAATGAATTAAAATGCAAACCTTTTTTGGAATGTATGATTTGAAAAATGATAATTATAAATGTATACAAATATAAGCTTTTTAATGTTTTTAATTCTGGTCAGATAAGGGCATTCAAATTTATATCGGAGGCCTACCAACATTTTTCCAAGAATGTAGTAAAATATAAAAATCGATAGAATGATAGTTGAAAAAATATAATTATGACAACTACATAAATTTGCTTTTAAATTCTGTTAATCTCCCAGTTTTATGGTCAGACTTAATACCGGCATTCATACGATACAATATCAGTTTAAGACTTAACTAAACAGAAGATCCCAAATTTAGTGTCTGAAGGATCATTTTCAGTCATTCCAATTCTAATCATTTATATATCGAAATAGGAATATATACGTATAAATCAGATATTTTATATTGTGCAAACACATTGTTTAGGTTAATTTTATTACTAATTGAACTTCATAAATATACATTAGGTGTCCTTGATGAAAGATCATAACCGAATTTATTGCATATACAAGTAGGCCTGTGAGACGTCAGTTTATAAATAGCACAATTTCTAATTCTTTATGAATAAGAGATTTACTTTAATGTATTTTATTTTCTTTCAGAATGTTGGAGAAATTACATAATCAAATGTGCAAGTGTATCTTGTTCGTACGCTTTCTAACGAAGTGAATAAGTATTCATTACTAGCTTGAGCAGTGCTTGAAGATGTCACTTAGTGTTGTTACGTCTTCATTTAAGAAAAGGTGAGGAATTTACTTTAAATACAACTTTATTGTACAATTAGTTTATTACAGTTTTTATAATTTAAATCAATAGTTATAGTTTAAGAACAGCATTTCAATATTGTGCAACTGCTTCAAATTATAAATGAAAAATATTTGAAATATATTAAAGTCGTCACGCAGGAACTGTTAATGAACTCAACCCTGCATTTTTATTAATTAGTATAGGGCTGTGCCGAGTTTCGTTTCGAAAAATAAAAAAAAATTGTGCTCGCTACTATCTCGATGTAGATTTGTAAACAAATTGAAACATTTTTCATGGATAAATTCAATAGCTTAATTCCTGCTAAACATGCTAAAATAATTTATATATGTTAATGGTTGTAAGGAAATGATAAACCAAAAATAGAATATTTAACGAGGATGATTACAATATAATATAAATGATTGGAAACATAAAAATCTTATGTCATTGCGACAGTCTCTTTTTAGTAATGCATAGGTTGGAATATTGATGATGATTATCTAATGAATTTCTGTTATTAACGAATGTATTATTTCATATAACTCTCTCTTAGCAACTTTAGAAACTGCAATGCAATGTTTACTTATTAAAAAAAACATAATTACGAGATTCTATGCCACCACACCACGTACATAAATAAAAATAAGAACGAAAAAGAAAAGAAACAGGATTTATCATTGCAGTATGTGAATAATTACCTGAGAGAAATATATATGTTGATTTGTTCCCAAAAATGTGAAAATGTCTTGAAATGGAGTGAGAATTTGAGCTCAAAGTAACCTAAAATCACCATATTTGCAATGTTATGTGAATACCATTTCTCAGACAGCGTAATCAACGTATCACAAAAACCCGCTAACAAACAAGTGAACGCTTAACTAATCTGGTGTACTAACTCGCCTATTTTTCATCATAACTTGCCCAAAC
Organism: Diploptera punctata; assembly: GCA_030220185.1. Lineage (NCBI taxonomy): Eukaryota > Metazoa > Arthropoda > Insecta > Blattodea > Blaberidae > Diploptera > Diploptera punctata. The sequence goes on along the minus strand of JASPKZ010003415.1, from coordinate 994,566 downwards.
TAATACTAACTTCACATTTTCTCATCCTAACGTGCCCACTAATGTAGGTGGACACCTGGGATAGAAACCGCTATATGTGAGTAATCATATTGACAATTGGCTGTAGCGGGAACAGTGTTATCACATTGGCCAACATGACGCTGTAAGTCACTTGTTCTCCGATATAATATAAACAGGTGGCACGATGGTATAGAATAGCTCGAATTGCTGTTATAGAATATTATTAGAGACCTGAGAATTATATATATATATATATATATAATGCAAGGATGTCATCTTCACTCGTTATACCCATTTGTTGGATACACCAGCGGTAGAGGTGCTTGCAGAGTTTTATTTAGTTTTTTAGAATAATTATAGCATGTTTGGTAAATATACCTTATTTCCTCGTCATCGTTCAGTGAACACACCGTATCATTTTTGCGACGCTCCCGAAACAATCTTGCTCTCTCGGCGTGGTACCTGAGCGTGGTCCATACATCCCTCTTTCCAACTATATGCATAATCTTTTTTTTTATTTCGGCTGGCTTTTGCACGAACTAAGGCCGACATATTGAATTTCTGCAGTTTTTACACCCTTACTTTAAATTTTTACATAGAAATATTGTGCAAAATTCACTTATTATTACTTAAATCGATCAATTTCGACAAACTCTATATAGAACAGGCACTGTTGATAAGTTTAGATTTTAGATTTATTTATTTAGCCTGGTGGAGTTAAGGCCATGTGGCCTTCCAGTTAATATTAGTTAAAATTAAGACTAAAACTAATAATAAAATGTATACAAGCAAGGCATATTAAATTGTCCCTGTCTAGTGTATATAAAAACAAAGGAAAATAATGAGATATAGAAAACTAATTTTACGATTATATAATATGTAAAACAAAACAAATAAAAATATTTGTTATTCTTAATATTATTTTCATAAATAATTAAATATATTAATATTTCTAAAAGAATATTATCAGTGAGGTGTATAAGTTAGTTTGTCATTAAATAATTCTTTAGTTTGTTTTTGAAGGATGTTATAGTTTGACAGTCTCTGACATAGGACGGAAGGGAATTTCATGTTTTGGTAAGTGAGACCGTAAAAGATAATGAATAATATACAGTGTGCTCACTAACTGTGAAAATATGCCCCGCCCTTCCTTATTCAATCGCATGTTCAACCATGTGAGGTTTATTTTTATCGTCAAATCGAAAATCTTATCAAACAATTCTAAACTGCTTCTGAATTGTTGCAACAACGGCTTGAATTATCATAAGTAATGCCACGAGTGATTTCCAAATTATCGATAAATTCACGACTCACGAAGTGAGGAGTGAATTTATCTAGAGAATTTGGAAATCAAGAGTGGCATTTGTTAGGACTATTTAACGAAAATAATATTAAGCTGTTTACTCACAAATCATTATTTAACTATAGTTATTTTAAAATATTTATATATTTAATGTAAACGGCGATGTTTGAAAACAAATGAGAAACGATAGGTACGCTTCTACTGCTTCTTTTGTTTATCACTGCAACCAGATCATACTATTTATTGCCAAAGGAACGCAATATTGTAAGAATGCTCTCTAGTGGAGAAAAAATGAAACACATCAATCTGTATATTAATTCATTTTTGATGTCGTATGATGTAAATATGACAATTATATTTTTCTCGATTATTACCTGGGAAAAAATACATTTAAGAAAGTGCAAACAGTGGTTTCTTTTTTTGGTGGTATAATCAATTGCTACAAATGTTGACATGTAAGCACTATTATATACAATCTGGTAGCCGTATTTGTTATAGGCTCAGTCACTGCAAAATAACGGTCAGACCTGTTCAGAATATTAAAAAGGAGGAGCTTTGTTTAATATATGATAATCCTAACACTGATAAATATTTCGTGAAACACGACTCTGATTGGTTGTAAAACAGAAATCATTGAAACGTGATTGGTCATTGACTCCCATTTGGGGCATGAGTTAAATAGTCATCATGAGAAGATACAATTCTATCGTTCAGCATCAATTCAGTGCTCCTGTTTTCATCCCAATGATAAAATACGCTTGGTTTGCATCCAACTTAATAGAGGGAAAAACACTTTGATTTAATAACATTGATGAAGTATGCTTTCCATTGAAGCAAACATCAGTGAAATGCTCTTGTTCAAAAAAAAAAGTTTTATTAAATATGCATAATGTGAAAAATATTTATGTTTTGAATGTTTTTTATGGCTATCACCCTGACAAATGTTATATATATATATATAATATACAAAATGCAACGTAAATAATTAATTGTTTGAATTTTCGGATTTATTTTCCATTCAAAACCTTACTCAGTGATTCAAATCAACTATTAAATTTAAATATAACTAATTACATTCAATTATGGTAAAATAAGTTGAATATATATATATATATATATATATATATATATATATCCATCCATAGTAATTCTGCCCGAAGGCAGGTCCTTCACTGCAACCATAACATTTTCATGCTATGCTTGCAGCTTTACTAGGGAATTGTAGTTGTGGTAGCTTCCCGTTACTTTTCACACCGGTGAAGGATGATGATGATGATAAGGATGATGATAATGATAAGGATGATGATGGCCATATGATTTCGGGGACCGTTTGGGCCTTAAAGTTTTCCTGACATTTGTCTTACAGGTGAGGAAAACCCCGATAAAAACCTCACCCAGAAAAACTGCCCCGACCGGCGATCGAACCTGGGCCCGCTGCGTGTCAAGGCAGCACGCTACCTTGAGACCACAGCGGTGGACTATATATATATATATATATATATATATATATATATATATCAAATATGTAAATTAATTGTTAAATACATTTTAATTCCATAATTAATTGTTTAATATTGCGAGGAATAAGCAATAAATAAAAAAACGAGAATCGAACCCCAGCCAGCAAGTTAACAGACAGTGCGCTGGACCACTGCGTTACATCTCCAACTTGAAAATAATTAAAACATAATTCATCTACTTCCACTCAAAAATCTTTATAGGAGGTTTTACAGCTTCCAATGGTCCACTCAGATGATATATTCTGGGAACTTGAAAAGGGCACTTACCCGCTTATACATACAAAGTTTCAGCCAAATCGGTTATATCCGACTTGGAACCTCCCCTTGTGTGTCTAACAGTTATGGAGTTATTAAAATAAGACGATACAGACGTTTTGTACCCGTATGTTTCAGGGTGATTTAAAATTTTTTTACGTCGAAACAAGAATAGTAAAACAAAAAAATCAGAAAGAACACTGATTCTATCCTCGCGATATTTAATCTACTTTAATTAACTCAGTGGCACTATCGAACCCGTAGGTTCATAGCCGTGCGCACATAAGCTCTCCCACACCTCTATCTGAGCCAATTATTTCCAATCATCCGTTGTATTATGTATTTCTCTCAAATCATGGTTAATGTTATTCTCCTACCTCATTTTTGGTCTATCGACTGGAAATTTACCCTCTGGTTTTCCTACAAGAAGCTTCCATGCACCTCTTTTGATTCCCATTCGTACCACATGTCTTGCCCATCCTAGTCTACGAGACTTAACTGTTCCTATTATATCTGGTTTCCTATAAATATCATGCAGCTTCTCCACTCACCTGTCTGCTCATCCCTCTTTGGTCCAAAAATTTTACTGTGAACTTTATTTTCAAATACTTGTAACCTTTTCTCCTCACTTAAAGTAAGAGTCCGTGTTTTGCATTCATATAATAGAATAACAGTTTAATATAATTTCAGTTCAACGTTTTTTTGAGAGAAATTGGGAGGACAATAGTCCTTGTAATGCATAATAGAATGCATTTCCAGAATTGAGCTTATGTTTAATATCTTTGTGTATTTCATTCCTATTTGTAATTATTGTTCCTAGGCATTTGATTTCTGTCAGTTCTTAAAATTTCCCTCATTTGTCATTAATTGTACATTCTCATTATTTATAATGTATTTCTATGTGTGAACATATACGCAGTTTTATTGATGTTTACTTCCAGTCCCAATTTCTTAGTGTTAACATAATGTGCGTGTTGGCTCTTAGTATCTCTTCCCTATCGCCGTATGTAATACTACATCATTAGCATAAACTAACAGCTTATTAACACCATTCAGTTGTAGGTCTTCTTCGTCCTCTAAATGTTTAACAGCATGCTCTAGTACAAAATTGAATAGTAAAGGAGATAGTCCATCTCCTTGCTTTAACCCATTGTAAAATTCAAAAGTATCCGAAAACTGTTTACGTACACGAACCCTACTCTTTGTTCCAATTAGACGCATTTGAATAAGTCTAACTTTTACTATATAACTTCTTACTTTTAATTGAATCGTATGCCTTTTTGAAGTCTACTGTACATTTATCTGATTCTGACTGCAACTATATTCCCATTTGTTTTCTAAAATCCGTCTTATACTAAACATCTGATATGTTGTAGATCTCTTTATTCCACTTTACAATTTGAAAATAAAATACCAGCTGAAGAAACATCCGTTAACATATTTTTCCTCATTCTTTGTGTGTTTATTCATATAAAATCTAAGATATCTTTTGAAATGCTTACAATTTTATTAAGTGAATAAATTAATGTAATTGAAGTCATAATAAACATTTCTTACTTATTTCAAAGACTTCTAACATTTATAAGGAGGTATAAAAATAAAATTTACATTTGAGACGTATTTTATATTTGAAATTTTGCTTCAGAAATAGTATTCTGGTTCTCGGAAATGTAGAGCAGTAAATCTTCATCATGTTTATAATGCATTTAGAGTGAATTCATGCGTTATATTTTCCTCTAGATTCTTAACGAGCAACAACCACCCTTACCGCAGTAGTTTTTATTCTCAATTCCCACCCTTGTTTCTCTATTTAAAAGGACGACGAAGAGGGCAAAACTGCAAATATGTATAGCTATATGTTTCTGAGAAGTGTTCACTAACATCAACAGAAAGCATTAAGTTTTGTATTTTTTTTTCTTTTGTAATGTGAAAAAAGAAAAGGGTATAGTAAAACATTTGTTAGCAATGTTTCTACGATTCAGTAAGAGGGGTGCATTTTGGATAGAGGGGGTGTTCTTTTTACGCTTTCCCCGTTGAATGCGCTCAACTGTGTCGTCCTAGTATTGATGTGGCATAGAGCGAGTAATGACAGAGATTTAAACTTGCAGGCTTGAAAGTACAGTTTTTTAAGGGAGGCCTGAAGACAAAGCAACACCGAGTCTCATTCCAACTTTCTCTTAATCTTCTTACAGTCGATGTTTTCGTATTAATGGGATACCACGCACGATGTCATATTTTGAAATGAAACTCAGGGGAAAAAGTAAGTGAAAATCCAAAGAGTGGAAAAAGGATAACTCTAAAGGTTGATGTCGAAAAGGTTGCTTTTTTTACTGGTAGAAAATACTGGAAGTCTTTTTAAAGTTGTTCTACTGTTTATATAGACGTTTGAAATGAAAACAAAAGTCAATCACACAGGAGCATCGAATTCCTCAGCAAGTCGAATTTGTTATCCTATTTTGCTGGTGGTGGTCACTGTTTTCGATTTATGATGTCGTAATCACTGGTTCCCAGAAGAAGTTCATGTTTTGTTAAAGACCCTACCTCCGGTAACTAAGTACTTCCAAGTTCTTTAGTGTGATGCATTTAAGAATATTATCCTATTCATCTCTCCTTGGAATTAGTGCGCTGAATTTATAAAAAAACAGTTTAAATCAATTAATTATTTATTCACAATACGTGAAGATAATATGCACAATTTCCACTTCATTAATTACAAATCGGAAACGAAATTAAGAGATGCGCACAGAACTAAGTACAGGATGTAACAGGACCTCACCGACAAAATGAATGGGATGATAGACCATGCAGAGGGGATAATTTTTTGTGAAGGAACATATAGTCGCAAACGCGTCGTTTATGAGTTACGCGCAGATGAAGGTGTTGACACATAATGGTCGGAATTGAATACAAACAATTGTACACGTATCATTTTATTGAAAAATACACGTTTTTTAGAATAGGCCCTAAGTGTTCAAACAGTCAACCCTGTGCCTCATTGCGTGTTTCATATCGCCGCAGCAACGATCGGACAGCACGGCCGATCATGGCAGAATTCTTTTTGACATCATCAAAACACTTATTGTTTGAACACTTATTGTAAAAAGTTCAATAAAATGATACGTGTAGAATTGTTTGTATTCAATTCCAACCCTTATGGGAGAACATCTTCATCTGCACATAACTCATAAACGACGTGTTTGCGACTATATGTTCTTTCACAAAAAAAATATCCTCTCTGTATGGTTTATCATCCCTATAATTTTGTCGGTGAGGTCCTGTTACACCCTGTATATTCAACCTAATAGATATGATTGCACAATACAGATACGAATGGATGGACCACATCAATAGAATTGTTATAATATAATCTGGAAAAAGATTCTTCACTACAGGCCAATAGGACGAAGGAATGTAGGAAATCACGGTAAAAAATGGACAGACGAATGCTAACATGAGATCGGAACAGAGCTTAAGGTCTAATCCTTGATGCTGTTGCTAATGATGATCTTCTGATCTTAATTTGGACAATAGGTCACAAGATAAGTTTGCTTATAATACTTAATTTTGTCTACACCTTTCCCAATAGCTATAACCCGCTTCTGAAAATCCTTCCTCCAAGGTATCAGGTGTTTCCGTACTTCTATCCTAAGGTAATTACACTTGCTTGGATAATTAATACATTCTCCTTCAAACAAATAAATAGTTTTGCTGACAAGAAGGTTACCCATGCCGGACAGGTCAAAAGCAATAAAACAAAAAAGTATCCTAGTCGAAAGGGTGATGATCTTTCACCGTAAGAATTCAATCTTCAAGAAATGCAGACATTGGTTCCAAAGAAGGAAAATTCTTCGGAAATGAAATATTCCCCATGTGGATCTCCGGGCGGGAAATACTTCATGGAATTCATGGCAAAAGCTTAACATAGGAAGAACGAATGTTAGGACATTACAAAGTAATGGGGTACTAGAAGTATTAACACTTTAACTTGGAAGAGGGGCATTTCTTGTAGGAAAACCAGAGAGAAAACTCCCTGTAGGTAGACCAATAATGAGGTGAGAGAATAACATTAAGCATGATTTGAGAGGATAAATTATATAGGGATGATTGGAGAACATTAGATCAGTAGAGGAATATATGTACGGCTTATGTTCGCAGGCCATAAACCTCCAGGTTCGTTAGTGCTAGCGAGTTAGTTAATTCGTTTAAATAATTAAATTTATTCTACTCCTAGGCATATGCCATTAGCAGTTCTGTTCTCACTTAAATTATTGTATTGTCTAATTTTATATTTTATTCATATAGCAGGTTTCACAATGTTTCACATCTTCCAAATTACTCTACTGGCATTCTCCTGCATATCTGTATGTTATTCCAATCTCCATTGTTCAATCATTTTTCCCTCATGCTGTTAAACAAAAATCACCAACCCACGTTATTTTTGGCCGTCCTCTTCTTCTACCAAATGGCACCCATTCTAGGATTCTTCTTCAGAATCTGTCTTCTGTCATTCTTTTTATATGACCGTCCCATTTTAATTGTTTGTCTTTATTAAATCCACAATTGAAGTTTGAACTTTCATCTTTGTCTACTTTAAATGTTCTAGAAATTCCAGGTGAACGCCTCAAAAAATCCATTTCTGCAGAATGTAAAATTTACTTATTAATTTATTTTATTCCGAGCCAGGTTGGAAAAGGGTGAGGGGGAGGAGTAACAACCTCTTTAAAAAACAGGGTTCAGTATGCTGGGCTGATAGTACCCCATGAGGACCCCTGTCTATAGTTACAGGTACTGCTACCTTGCAGTTAAGCGTTGGTTAGTCAAGGACTAAAGGAAGTGAACCTAGATTAAAAATCCTCTGGTCATTTAGGTTAGGGATTAATGCATCATGTTTGAAAAATATGTACAATTCTAAAATGCTCAAGAATGAAATGGCGGACGGATTTAATAAACTACGAAAGAGGCAAATAAAAAGTACCATTATTCTAGGAACATAGAATTACAAGGAATCAGAAATAAAACTGGGAAATAATTAGTACCTAACAAAAGTTTAAGACTAGTAGCACATTTCAAGTAATTGTCTCCTGGTGCTATACTTTTCGTGGGATCATCGTCTTTTTTTTGTGAATTATTTAGACTTTGAGACATCTATTGGCGCAAAGAACATGCGAATATGACATTTAGTTTTCGAATTGTGATTTTTTATAAAATCATTGTTTTATAAAAAATGGTACATATGTAATGATAAATTGACCTGTAAATCCAAAACCAGTATGTTTAATTTAGTATTTTTTTCAAGGAATATGAGAGATGTAAGAACATTTGGGACCAGAAACAAAAATACAAACACTTGTCTATCGTTTTTAAATTTTCTTTATTTTTCCAAAACGAAGAAAATTTTTATAATTAAAATAAAGAGGCGCAACGTTATATCTCCACAGCAGATTGAGCTATCTTGTCCGGGCTTGCGCCAATCGAAAGTTCGTTTCTCGCTCTAAAGATGACACGAAGATACATTTTTCATATTAAGTTCCGTTGAAGTGGTGAATCCCCGATTTGCGAAGTAAGTTGCATACCAATAATGGTGTTATTGCAAATTGTGAATATGGGGGAAAGGGAAAAAGTGTGCCTGAGGCGTTAAAGTTGCAAATAATATGGGATGAGTAGGTGCGACAGGTCTCACAGAGAAATTATTGCACAATTGTTAGTAAGTAAAACTTGTGTTACTAATACAATAAAGAAATTTCACGAGTAAGGTGCAGTGAATGATAAACGATGAAGTGGCCGGCCCAGAGCTGTCTTTGTACGCGATGACAGATTAATTGCTAGGATTTCAGAAGCGAACAGTAAGACTTGTCTTCCTGTAATAAAGAGAGACTTTGAAGATTCGACACAAAACAAGTGTCAACTATGACAGTGTCTTATATGCCTCTTAAAAAAACCACTATTGAACAGTACGCATAAGCGCAACAGAAAGATTTGGTGCCGAAACGAGATGAACTGGTATATGGAGCATTGGGGTATGGTTTTATTTAGAGATGAATCCCGTTTCCAGCTGTTAAGTTCTCGAAATACCAGGGTTCGAAGGACTCCAACCGAGAAATTTCTCTCCGATTGTCTTGTACCAGCTATTCAAGGTGGCGGCGGCTCAGATATGATATGGGGTTGGATGTCGACTTCGGATACTAGAATACTGGGATTCATCGTGGGATAAATGAATTCTGAAGAATAGTGGCGTCCCTATTGACTAATGAAATTAAGAATTTACTTTAATCAAAATTAAATTTAAAAAAATGTTAATGATGGGGGGAAAAAAAAGATTAAAAGCAAATAACGTAAAATGTGTCCGGTTGTGTCTCGTGCTTAACAGAGGCCCCACAGACTACTATTAAGCTATTTTTTAAATTACTATTAAACTATTTTTTAAATATTTTATTTTATACTTGATTTTGAAATTTTAACTGCAGTTTGACGGATTATGTAAATCTCTCCAGATGTGCCCTTTTAACGTAAAAACATGGAAAAAAATACTCAGCAGTACGAGACTCTAATCATATGTATTGTATTGTAAGCCCATGTTTTTCCCTTTACAGAGATTTAGGCGCTCTCCCCCTACAGGGAAAAATTTGAACCATACTAATTTAGTTACACTTGTTTTCGTATAGATGTCATTTTGAGTGGTCCGTGGTCAGCGCACCGCATCATACTGACATCTAGGAAACCAAGGTAGTACTAGGACGGGAAAATTATGTAAATTTTGCTTAGAGGCCTTTTCATTCAGGCTTAAGGATTTTTTACGAGCCAGAAATCTTCAGACTCGGGACCCACGGCTTAAAGTCTCTCCCGCAGGACTTGCTCCGTGGATTTTTCCATCCTAAAAAAATCCATCGACCCCGGCCGGGTTTGAACCTGTGACCCTCGAGACCAGAGGCAAGGATCATAACCACTAGTCCACCGCGGCCGACTATAGTCATATGCATGCAATAAAATAGTTTTTGGCACGACAGTACAACTACACTTTTGTTTATAATAAAATAAGTTGTTAATAACAAGGTAGTCTTAAACTTTTATTAGGTGTACTGCTACATTGCAGTTAAGCGTTGGTTTGTCAAGGATTACAGGAAGAGAACCTAGATTAAAAGTCTTCTGGTCCTCTAGGTTAGGGATTAATGCATCATGTTTGAAAACATTTACAATTCTAAAAAGCTCAAGAATGAAATGGCGGACGGATTTAATAAACTATGAATGAGGCAAAGAAAAAGTACCATTCTTCTAGGAACATAGAATTACAAGGAATCAGAAATAAAACTGGGAAATAATGAATAATTTTATATTTCACTTATTACATTTAGAGAAAATAAGAACACACACACAGAGTAAATACACAGCATATGACTATTCAACTAGTAAAATCACAGTATCTGTTGCTATGATTATAAAATTACTATATATTTTCATGTAATAACCTTCGTTCACTTATTCTCATTATATTAATCCCACAGCCTGTTTCTTCCAGAAATTAAGTCTCTACAACCCCTCTTAGGTTTTCCTGGGGAACTCTTCCCGTCTGTACGTCCCTTGCCACACATACAATTCTATTCGATGTCATGCGAAATACATGTTGGTTTCATTCAGTTCTACTTTCCACCCAATCACCTACTGCTTGGATATTTAACTGATTTATAATCTCTTCACTTCTTACCTTATATATTTTAGTTTTATGCACAATTCTTAAAATATTCATTTAGTTTGTCTCTCGAATCTGTTTCGTTCTAGAATTACCCGCCCTCATCTCAGAATCATAGACATATATTGGGCGTATTACTGCTTTGTAGGATTTTTTTTGGTATCCTAATTTACGACCTTCATCTATCCAAGTAATTCCTTGGATGCCTACTACATGTCTCATTGAGGCAATATGCTAAACAGACATCTGTCATTGGCATCCATAGGCAAATAAGCGCAACTAAATTAGCTTGGTTAAAAAACTCCCTTTAGGGAGAACCCGTGTCGCCACGCGGGATGTATGGGGTATATACATACATACATCCTTATTTAAGTATTTGTTTTTCCATATAATATCATTCGTGTATCCTGCTATTCTCACTGTTTGATTAGTTTGAAATGCAACTTCATTCTTCAGAGCTCGCCAGTTAGTTATCTTAAAACCCAGATATTTCATTATCACGTTTCTTTATATTTCTAACACATTATGGGGTTTACTTATAGTTATTGATATAGTTTGCATCACTATTTAATTGTGCTGATAGATAAAACTTGGACAATTTGCCAGTATGAATGATCTAAGAATTACGAACACTTTTTTTTTAAAGAAAGTATATATTGATAAATGTACATGAACATCTCGAGGCTAAAGATCCATTATTGACATTTTCTGATAAATGATAAATTGAGACCTCAGATGAAAGATATACATGTAGACCGATGATGCGATATAGGATGGGATCACTATATATGAATGGTAGAATTTAAACTTTTGTCAAAAAGGAGAAAACGTAGGACGAAAATAACTCAGGGAAAGTATACTAAAGCATGTTTATTATTACACGATGAAAGGATGAACGATTTGTTTCAACGAAGACCAGAAACGTATTTATTACAGACAACACTGAGGAATTGTTAGAAGATGAATGGTAAACTGTGCTAAATTGTACAACAAAGCAGCAGACGAAGTACTAGGAAAGAAAAAGAAAGAAAAGTTTAAAATTTGGAATAAGGAAATAGAAAAAAATCATAAAAGAGAAGCAAAAAGCATATTTAAAATGCATACAGAAGAGCGATGAAAAACAAGAAACAATTATAACGAAAAGCGTAATTTAAGAAAACAAACAGTAAGAAAAGATCATCAACAATCGTGGTTAAATTTTATGAGTCAAATAGAGCATGATAAACATGGGAGACTGAATTTCGCCTATAAAATCGTAAAACAACTAAATAAGGATGAAAGAGATGTAGCAAGAATAGAATTGATAGAAAAAAAGGTATTTGGCTACAGCATTATAAAGAATTATGGTATAAGGACACACAGGAATACAATAAAGAAGATGAGGAAGAAGATGAACAGACAGGTGAATGGAGAAGACTGCATAACAGTGAATTACATGTTCTTTATAGGAGCCAGATATAATGAAAGAAGTTAAGTCTCGTAGACTGCGATGGGCACGACATGTGGCACGAATGGGGAATGAAAGACGTGCATAGAAGATTCTTGTAGGAAAAACCAGAAGGAAAACGCCCAGTTGATAGACCAAGAATGAGGTGAGAGAATAACTAACTATGATTTGAGGAAACTAGATTATACAAGGGATGATTGGAAATCATTGGCTCAATATAGGGATGTATGGAGAGCTTATGTCCGCACGGCCATGAACCTAAGGTTCGATAGTGACAGTGAGTTAGTTAGTTAGTTAGATGAGGAAGAAGACAAGAAGGAGTAGTTGATTTAATAGATTTAGAAGAATTGAAAGACGAATTGAAATTGATGAAAAATTGGAAGGCATCTGGAGAAGATAAGATAATTGCAGAGCTTCTAAAGAACGGAGGAATGATATTGCATTTGGATTTATTACATATTTTAAATTAATGTTGGATAACAAGAGAAATCCTGAAGAGGTGGAAAGTGATAGAAGTGACATCACTGTTTTAAAAAGGTGACAGAAGGCAATGTGAGAATTATAGAGCTATTAGCCTTCTTAATTCAGTGTATAAACTATATGTCAGAATAATAAATAAAATACTGAAAATAATAACTGGAGCCCTTATAGGTGAAGAACAAAATGTCTTCAGGAAGGGAAGATCCACAATAGATGATATTTTAACATTACAGCAGATATTGGAGAAGAGGAGAGAATGCAACTTGCAGACACATACACGTAGAGCGTTCATATATTTTAAAAAGGGCTTTTGATAATGTAGATCGAGAAAAGCTCTGGTTCGTAATGAAAGAACAAGACTACCTAGACATTTGATAAACGTAGTGAAAAGTTTACATAAGGAAATATAAATAGTTTAAAATTTTAAGACAGAGAAATCAGAAGAAATTTTAACTTGTAAATAAGTCAGAGAAGGGTCCCTAATATTATCGACACTTTTTAATATTTATATTAATTATATAATCCAATATTGGAGACAGAAGATTGATGCAGGCATAAAAACAGTGCAAGGAACGATTTTAAATGTATTATTGTATGCTGACGATGTAGTAATAATACAAGAAACAGAAGACGGCCTACAAGTACAATACACCACCTTAACCAAATATGCAAAAAATATAATATCGAAATATCAAAAGAGAAGACAAAAATAATGATAAATTGGGGGAAAATCCCAATAAGGTAGAAAATAGTCGTTGATGTCAAAGTACTTGAACAAGTCTCCTCCTTCAATTATTTTGGAGTGCAATTATTAATAAGAAGGATAAAGACATAGACTAAATATTAACGAAATTTCAAACAATACACAAGACCTTTAAAAATAAAACAATACCTAAAACAAGAATGACATTTTATAATACTATGGCAATTCCTACGTTACCTTATGGATGTGAAAGCTGGGTACCTACACAAAGGACAATTAGTAGAATACAAAGTTGCGAAATGAGATTAAAAAAAAAACATGTGCAAAGAAGACAGAATTGGAAATGAAGAATTAAGAAAATAATTAGAAGTGGAAGGTATCAACTTAATAATGGATAGATACAGAAGAAGATGATTTGAAAAACTGTTTGAAGGATGAAAGGTACCAGACTGCCAAATATACCTTGCCAATATGATCCTAAAGGAAAGAGACATGTGGGGAGGCCGATACGGAGATGGAAGGAGACACTGTGATGACGGAATAGGCGGTTAGCCTAATCCATGAATTGGAGGTGGAGGAGAAGAAGAAGAGGAAGAATTACAATAACGTAATTGGTTAATTTTTCCTAAAACATAAATACATTACATAATCCTTATATTCAAAATTACTCGTTTCAACCCTAATTTAATGATTCTAATGAAGTCTAACCCATTAAAAAACAACTCTATATAGGCCCCAATAAAAACATTAACTCCTAATCGACATTCAAAATTATATGCTGATTTTGAAGGAGTTTTGGGCTAAATACTTTTTTAATGTGTATTATTTGACTTAAAATCTATCTTATGGAAATTGCAATGAAATGTTTAAACGAATATAAGAATGAAAACTCTTACTTCTTTAATGACATTGTAAGGTTGTATACATAAAACCTACTGAAATAATCCTCTATTTAAATAAAATAAAATAAAATAAAAATAAAAAAATTAAAATATGAAATTTTAAATTAATTTTATCATTTAAGATCATATTTTTCCCTTAATATGTTAAATATAGTTTTTCTCTTTCTCCTTGGCACGACGGGGTCATTGTGTACTGCTGGCCTCACATCCACGTATGTTAGTCATAGATATTGACGATTATCCAACCAATTTAAGGGTGAGCTGTAGGCAACATATCAAGCCCCCAGCCGTTAATGCTGGTTTTCTCAACCTGAAGCCGCTGCTTATTGTACGTACTATAAAATCACCGGACCCATATTGGCCGAAATTCTATGAAAAAAATCTTCTCCCAAGGGAACTCGAACTAACATTAACCCCGTAGCACAGCACCAATGCATTTTACCTTAAACCGCTAGGCTACGGCGCGGGACTTGGAAATAGGACATTACAGACATAGTAAACCTATGTAGATTTTCAAGCATTTTTTTGCAAATACTGTAATAAAACGTGTTTTCTCATCATTTTCACCTTTGTTGCAACAATACAAAGTTAATTTAATTTGAGACCTGAAAATGTTTATTACACATTGCATAAATAGCAAATTCACACAATCCGAACTAATTTTATTATTGATTTGTGAAATGTATTAATTGATGTATTTATTTACCACCGAGAAAATTCATATCCATGATGTCAGAAAATCTTTTGTGACAGCTTAGTTTAATCTTAGTAATCTTCTACTGAAGTGCAAGACCATATTTTTATTCATGTGCATCTATAATCATAAATTATTATGCTCCGTTATAACATTAATTTTCAAGCTAAGTAAGTTATTAGGTAGTTGTAAATGCCAATTTATTTTAAATTATTAATTAACAAGATCAACGGCTATCTTTTAATAGTCGGTCCTGTTGGACTAGTGACTACCATATATGTCTGAGTTTCGTGGGTTTAAACCCGGCCGGGTTCAATGGATATTTTAGTCTGTACTGAGTGTGGATTCCTTTGGAAGGCAGCTAAAGCCGTTGGTCGCGTGCCACAGATTTGCGACAGGTAAACGAACCTCAACCTGAAAAAAGAAGCTTCTGAGCAAAACATGTCCACCCTTTCACACTCATATTTAAGCTCTTGAGTATTAAAATGGACCATGTCCATTATGTTATACTTCGAGAATAATGAATTTTCTTCTAACCTCTGGATTAAATAATATATTTTAAGTAGTAATACAAAGTACAAATATTTTGTTATAATAGACACTTGGTAACACTAGAAAATACAATTCTGATGACTATTTAACTCATGCCCCAAATGGGAGTCAATGACCAATCACGTTTCAATGATTTCTGTTTTACAACCAATCAGAGTCGTGTTTCACGAAATATTTATCAGTGTTATAATTACCATATTAAAGAAATCTCCTCCTTTTTAATATTCTGAACAGGTCTGACCATTATTTTGCAGTGACTGAGCCTATAAGAAATACGGCTACCAGATTGTATATATAGTGCACATAGCGCTTGCAGGAGTTAATATAAAACATTTGTAGCAATTGATTATACCACCAAAAAAACAAACCACTATTTGCACTTACTTAAATGTATTTTTTCCCAGGTAATAATCCAGAAAATATAATTGTCATATTTACATCTTACGACATCAGACAACTGAATTAATATACAGTTTGATGTGTTTCATTTTTTCTCCACTAGAGATCATTCTTACAATATTGCGTGCCTTTGGCAATACATATAATGATCTGGTAGCAGTGATAAACAAAAGCAGCAGATGAGGCGTACCAATCTTTTCTCATTTGTTTCCAACAGGGGGATCGGGCGGGCGGTTAGCATTAGAATATATAAATATTTTAAAATAACTATAGTTGAAATAATGATTGTTGTGAGTAAACAGCTTAATTTTAATCGTTAAATAGTCCTAACAAATGCCACTCTTGACTTCCAAATTCTCTAGATAAATTGGAAATCACTCGTGGCATTACTTATGATAAATATAGTCTTGATCCATCAATAAACGTGCTCATGTGCAAATGAACCAAAAGTGGATATGGCCTATTTTAATACTCAAGGCCTCATTTGGCGTACGTAATTAATGACAAATGACCTTACCTGTTAAAGATTGTCTTTTGATAAAGCAATTCTTCTTTTCTGCACAATTGTTTGCTAGGCTTATAGCCTGTTCAGTTCAGAAACCAAGAATCTTTCCTGCGTTCCTTTGGACTTCTTGGAGACCTCCTCCCAACCACCGGTATATTATCTCTTGACATATGAACCATTCGTTTTGGTGAAAGTTCCATCCATAACTTCTCTTTTTAACCCACTAATATGTTGCTTCAATGTCCAGCTGAATCTTTTTTTCCTCATTTCAAATTTTATATCTCTTCGTTTTGTGTAGGATTTTCCTTACAGTATTCATCTAAAGAGATTCTAAGGTTTGTTTCGTCCAGAAAGTAATTTTTTTAATTAATTAATTCTCATTCACATTTAATTGTTAATTAAAGAAATGTTAATCAATTAGTAGACTATTTTGAAATGTACTGCAGAAGTAAAGAGCTTGATATGATTGTTTGTTTTTTTCATTTACACAGAGGCACCACTCATAAGTGAATTTTGGTTAGATTTTTATTATTCGTTTCACAATCTGAACATAATTTATATAAATAGAAATAATTACAAAATGTCATGAATAATGACTGAATGTCTTTGGAATTTAGCATAGGATGCTTGTAACCTCTTTTGATACATTCTTGATTGTTCATTTCTGGTAGAATTAATTTCTTTTTTTCTACTCATTCTATAATGTAGTAGTTCTCCAAATAAAACAAAAACGCTTGCAAGTTGTCCTATAATTAATGCATAGAATACTATCTGTAACTGAATCAACGAAAATATCAGAGAATCCTTAACTTCTTCATACTCCTCATAATCAACATCATCGCCTTCGATAGATTTGTTTTCTAGTCTTAAGTAAGATAACAGTTCTTCCCACCACTTACTGTACAAGCCTGCTTCAAATAAACGTCTGATCATAATGTTAAATATGTTTAATATAGGATTGCCTCTTCCCATGTATGTAGAAACACTAAATTGCATTATTTCATTTTCTAATGAACATATTGGAAGTTGTCTGTCGAAGTACGAAAGTCTAATTTTGAAGTATTCAACATGAAAACCATCAGAAATTGTAGCACAATTTCTAAATTTAACAACCATTTCTAAACATTTGTAGAAAGAATTACATTTAATAGTTCTTTCCTTCATTATTTGGAAAATAGGATCAGAAAATTCTGAACCTTCAATTCTACCAATGAATCCTATCTTAATACCAGAATCGATAAGGTCTTCTACAGAACGAATGCCTTCTTCATATCCTGGATTCATGAGGAAACCAGTGAAAAATGTCTGGTATATCATGGTTAAACCGAAGAAACACCATATAAGCAAGCCAAAAAGTAATTTGACATGTTTTGAACGAGGCATTTTTGATACCGAATTTCCTATTGTTATAGCGAACACGTTATAAAGACATGACGCTATTGTCATATAATTTGAATACTCACGAACCAATTTCAACTGTGTGTTTCCAGCCAGGAACTTCATGGTTATTGACGTCAGCACAATAGAGGAAATGATGCAGATCCATACGGGCAATGAATATATTTTAATGAAAGCGATCCACCTAGATAAATGTTCAGGGCAAGGAACGATCCATTTTATTTTGAGAGTGATGTAAGGGATTGTGGATTCTGCTTGAAATGGATTATAATATGCATTGAATGGCAGACCCCCTATAGCAATATCAAAAGACGATGGATTAAGTTCTTGAAATGTGTAAATATACTGGTTCAAATAATTATCTTCAACGTATTTCCTTTTCAGTAATTTAAAGTTGACAGACATGTTTAGTTTTTGAAGAATTAATAGAACAGCATCAACTTCATAACCTTTAAATTCTGATGAATTTTTCACAGACATCGTTACTGGAGGCAATAAGAAAGAAATTAATCTTGCATTACAGCCACTAAATGTTTTTGAGTCATTGAGATAATTCCGGTAATCATTTCTAGGTGTAATATCAGAGTTTCCAATGGATATACACTTGTCAACTAATGTAGAATTTTGAATTTTGTCACATATCATATTTGGAATATAAATTTCCCAAACCAAATATAGTTTGTTTTTTGAAGTTTTGGCATTTACAATTTGTGTGTAATTGATGTTTGAAGTTAACAAAATTACGTCTGTTATGGAGTAATATTTCCAAAGTTCTTCGAATATTTGATAACTAAGTTCTTCCATTGATATATTTTGTGATTCTGAAATAATTATGAACAATCCCCTGTAATTCCAAGTTAAACTGTTCTGTAATTTAATCATTTGTTCGTTTAAAATATTTAAAGAATTATTGTCGTATTCAGTAGATTGAAGAAATATTATGTAATATTGGAACTTTATGAATGTTTCGTAATAAGAATATTTATCTTCATATGATGTCGAAACACGAATGATCCAATCTTCATTTAATTTCTCCATGATTAAATTTAGAAGAAAATAGTCGTATATATTGGGGTATAACGTTGAATTTAATTCTGGTTGTAACATTGACACATGTACAGGTCCTGGAGGCACAAAATGAGAATTTATAACATATTCTAAACATTTGTATACATTTTCATGTATTGCTTCCATTAAATTTATGTCTCTTTCTATGAAAAATATTGAAGCTGAACATATATAAAATAATGACATGAACACTCGAAACACACGAAATGACATATATATATATACTTCTTATCAACTCTTAATAACAATTTTTCAGGTTACCGAGCTGTTGTAAGATCGTACTTTAGACTTCTGATATCAGAAGAGTCTGCTAGGATATCGTTTAAGAGTGACAATGAGTTTAGAAATTGACTGATGTATTGAATTATTTAGGTATTTTAATATTATATGTATTTGCTCCTTGTATGAGTCTTTTGCCTTTAATATTTTAGAAATAAATTCCGCCAGAAGTATATATTAGAGTACTATTTGGAATGTTAAATTTCACTTTGGAATATCTAGCCACTTATCTTGAAAATAAAACACATTCAACGCTATTTACTTGACAGGCCGAATTCACTAATGTGCCTAAGTGAAGGTTAGTATGCTATTTTATAAGCTTAATGTTTAATGAAGTTCAAAGTTTGTTAACGGAAAACAGTTATGACAGACGATGCTAAAGTAATTTATCGTGGCTGTGACGTAATTTGAATGATAGATACAGTAGGTCTCTTGGTGTGCAGATGTAATCAAAGTATGGAAATACGCAGCATGTGTGATTATAATCATGTAAGTACAAACATTTATATTATTATTATTGTTATTATTGTTATTATTACTATTGTTATTATTATTGTTATTATTATTCAAGGAATTCATATGAGTATGGTATCTGAAGGATTAACAGAGAACGATGCAGATAATAGGGATTTATGGATGAATAAAATTTACAATGGGTTGTAGGAAAACTACTGTATTGTAGACAAATTCCTAATAAAATTATTATTATTATTATTATTATTACTTATTATTATTGTTTTTGTTGTTGTAGTCCGCAGTGGACTACTGGTTGTGTTTCTTGCCTCTGGTCCCAAGGGTCGCGGATTCAAACCCGACCGTGGTTGATTTATTTTTAAGATGGAAAAATCCAAGGAGAAAGTCCTCCGAGAAGAACTTTAAGCCGTGGGTCCCGAGTCTGAAGATTTTTCAGGCTCGTAAAATAACGTTATGCTTGAACAAAGAGGCCTCTATGCAAAATTTACGGACCTCCTTGATCCTAGTAGTATTTAAGTTGCCTACTACATGTCTCATTGAGTAGGTGTGTTGACAGCATAACATTGACGACATATTTAGGGAAACAAGTTTGGGATATTACACCATTGTATTACTATTAGAAAACCGTTTTAAATGGTGTGGGTATTTCATAAGAATGGAAGAAAATAGAATACGAAAAAGGATCCTTGATTGGAAAGCTAATGGATGAAGTGAAAGAGGCAGACCTAGAGAACATTGGATAGATGGAGTGAGAAGACGTATGAAAGCTAGACATTTGAAGGAAGAAGTTGCTTTAGACAGAAACGCCTGGCGACAAACATCTTTGGGTTGAAGGAGAACCACTGTAGTGTGGAATATTCCTAATAAAAATATTATTCTTATTAATGTTAGTGAGCAAACAGTAAAAGCTCACACATATATACCAATACTAAGAAACTGGTGTTGAAAATAAATATCAGTACAACTAAATACACTGCTCCAAAAAATTAGGGGATATTGTAGAATAACCTATTAAGACTATGTTTTTTGGAATAGTATTAGATGCATTCACTTTCTATTACTCCAAGATAATGTAAATAAGAGTTTGAAGTTGTTACGTAACCTCGGTACCACACCAGAGGGCAGTGTCTGTACTGTTGATGTGAAAGGGTGGTGTGGAGGTGAATGCTTTGTTACTGTTTTTAAATCCAGTCCAGTTTTCAGTTAGTGAATGACTTGCCTTAGGAACAGTGATGCCTCGACAACGTGATTTACCTGAACTATTGGCTTGGAGGGCCATAGGAAGGATGGAAGCTGGACAGACACAACAAGAGGTGGCACAAGCCATTGGGGTGTCTCAAAGCGTGATTTCCAGTCTTTGGAATCATTTTCAAAGAACATACTGTTCACAGAAGAGCCGGACAAGGTCGACCAAGGGCAACAACAGCAAGGGATGACCGTTACCTCTTGTTAACAGCCCGTCGGAATAGACAGCAGAATGCAACTCAACTGCGAAATACACTTCAAACAGCAACAGGACGCAGGTGTCAACTCAAACTGTCTGTAATCGACTGCATGGAAGTGGTCTCTATGCCCGTAGGCCCATGGTGTGTACCAGGTTAACTCCACAACACCGTAGAGATCGCAGAAACTGGGCGCAGGAATATCGTGGGTGGAGGCATGCTGAATGGAGATCAGTTCTTTTTTCTGATGAGTCGCGATTCAACATGGAATGTGATAGTCGGCGTGTATTCATCTGGAGAGAAAAAAGGGACACGAAACAATCCAGCTTTTGTACGTGAAAGATCCCTATATGGTGGCGGTGGATTGATGGTATGAGCAGGAGTCAGTAGTGGTGGACGTACGGACCTCTACGTTATCCAAGGTGATACTTTGACTGCGGTAAAGTATAGAGATGAGATTCTTCTCCGACCTTTTGTCGTGCCTTATGCTGATGCCATAGGTGATTCTTTTCTTTTTATGGACGATAATGCACAGAGCTGGCTTGGTGGACGACATGCTGGAAGTGGAGGGTATCGAGCATATGCAATGGCCAGCTTCCTCCCCGGACTTAAATCCGATTGAGCATGTGTAGGATGCATTAGGCAGGTGCATTGCAGGCAGACCAGCACCTCCCACAACTGTTCCAGAGCTGCACATTGCTCTTATGGAAGAGTGGCCAAGTATCCCCCAAGAACTCATTGCTACCTCATTGCATCAATGCCATACAGGTGTGAGGCAGTGCTGGCCGTTCGAGGAGACCATACACCATACTAAAGAAACATTTTCACCCATGTTAATGTTGCTTTGTTTGTTTGCCATATTCCTAATCAGGATCTCTTTGACATCTGGTGTGGTACAGAGGTTACGTAATGACTTCAAACTCTTGTTTACATTCTTTTGGAGTAATAGAAAGTGATTGCATCTAATACTGTTCCTAAAAACATAGTCATAATAGGTTATTCCACAATACCCCCTAATTTTTTGAGCAGTGTATTTGGCCACACGTTTGTATGAGTAGGCAAGTTTATTAAATGGGAATGGATATTTAAAAATTAAGAGAAATATTGAAGATACGGCAGACTTAAAGTATCGATAATAATAAAGAGAAATGAGGTGAATAACATTAATTAAAATTGCCTAAACTGGAAAACAATACTATTATGTATATCAGAGGCTCTTGTCATCCCAAATTCTCACAAAAAGTATTTAAAAATATATATATGATAGAGTAGACCAAAGTACAGTATCTGCTCTAGACGTGAGAAGATCAGTTCAAGTTACAGTTCTGCTCTTTGATAGAGTAAACTGAAGTTCTATTCAAGTTCAGTACTTGCTCACGTGAGCTGAGCAGATAACTTTACCTCTAAGTCTGCTTCTTCAAATAGCTTCAAATTCTTCAATATGTACTTTAATTGGAGTTATTAAGTACGTACACTTAATAAGTGTATAGTTTATATACAAATCAAGTTCATCAGGCATGCTACTTAGTATAAAGTGTGTATCATCATAAGTATAATTCTTGTGTTTCAGCTGTGTTAAGATTAAAGTCAAGTTTTAGCTCAGTAACTGAACTAAATCAAATACACTACGAAGCAGCTGAAGTTTAAGATATTAGCAAGTCTTGCTTTGTTTATTTAACTTGCTGAGCATTTTATGTGGCAATTTTAAAGTGAAGAAACTGAATTGTGTAGGGCCTATATATTGTTTGAACTTTTCTACAAGCTATTATAGGAATGGATAATCAATACTTATGGACATTCTACTTCATATTTTCATTTCAACAGCTTTAAAGACATTGCTAAGCTTGATGCAATTTTAGACTATGTTCATATAAATTTGAATTACAACCATGGTACATCACAGAATACTTCAAAGTATGCACGTTTACTAGAAGATTAGCAGAATATCATAATTTCAATTTAAGATAGAAATTATTTGTTTCTTCTTTACAATACTTATGTAGTTGTGGCCATTTTTTAAACTTAAGAATTATATAGCAATTCTAGGGCCAATGGTATTAACCTATTAACCTAGAGTGTTTACTTTTCATGGTTTACTCGTTCACTTTTGTTATCTTGAATTTGCTTTATGTTGTTCCAATAAATTATGTTAACATCAAAGCTACATTCTTCTCGAGATTGCAAGTAAATTTTCTATAGTTCTATTTGATCACGTTTTTTAGTTAAAATACAGTGATAAAAAAATTAGGGGATATTGTAGAATAACCTATTAAGACTATGTTTTAAGGAACAGTATTAGATGCAATCACTTTCTATTACTCCAAAAGAATGTAAACAAGGGTTTGAAGTCATTACGTGGCCTCTGTACTACACCAGATGTCAAAGAGATCCTGATTAGGGATATGGCAAACAAACAAAGCAACATTAACATGGGTGAAAATGTTTCTTAGGTATGGGTGTATGGTCTCCTCGAACGGCCAGCACTGCCTCACACCTGTGTGGCATTGCTGCAATGAGGTTAGCAATGAGTTCTTGGGGTATACGTGGCCACTTTTCCATAAGAGCAATGTGCAGGTCTGGAACAGTTGTGGGAGGTGCTGGTCTGCCTGCAATGCACCTGCCTAATGCATCCCACACATGCTCAATCGGATTTAAGTCCGGGGAGGAAGCTGGCCATTGCATACGCTGGATACCCTCCACTTCCAGCATGTTGTCCACCAAGCCAGCTCTGTGGGGTCGTGCATTATCGTCCACAAAAAGAAAAGAATCACCTATGGCACCAGCATAAGGCACGACAAAAGGTCGGAGAATCTCATCTCTATACCTTACCGCAGTCAAAGTATCACCTTGGATGACGTAGAAGTCCGTACGTCCATCACTACTGACTCCTGCTCATACCATCAATCCACCGCCACCATATGGGGATCTTTCACGTACAAAAGCTGGATTGTTTCGTGTCCCTTTTTCCCTCCAGATGAATACACGCCGACTATCACATTCCATGTTAAATTGCGACTCATCAGAAAAAAGAACTGATCACCATTCGGCATGCCTCCACCCACGATGTTCCTCCGCCCAGTTTCTGCGATCTCTACGGTAGTTGTGGAGTTAACCTGGTACACACCATGGGTCTACGGGCATAGAGACCACTTCCATGCAGTCGATTACGGACAGTTTGAGTTGACACCCTGCGTCCTGTTGCTGTTTGAAGTGTATTTCGCAGTTGAGTTGTATTCTGATGTCTATTCCGCCGGGCTGTTAACAAGAGGTAACGGTCATCCCTTGCAGTTGTTGCCCATGGTCGACCTTGTCCGGCTCTTCTGTGAACAGTATGTTCTTTGAAAACGATTCCAAAGTCTGGAAATCACGCTTTGAGACACCCCAATGGCTTGTGCCACCTCTTGTTGTGTCTGTCCAGTTTCCATCCTTCCTATGGCCCTCCAAGCCATTGGTTCTGGTAAATCACGCTGTCGAGGCATTACTGTCCCTAAGGCAAGTCATTCACTGACTGAAAACTGGACTGGATTTAAAAACAGCAACAAAACATTCACCCCCACACCACCCTTTCACATCAACAGTACAGACACTGCCCTCTGGTGTGGTACCGAGGTTACGTAACAACTTCAAACTCTTGTTTACATTATCTTAGAGTAATAGAAAGTGATTGCATCTAATACTATTCCAAAAAAAACATAGTCTTAATAGGTTAATCTACAATATCCCCTAATTTTTTTGAGCAGTGTATTAAATTCCATGATAATATTACCTACTCACTTACTGATTTAGTTATACAATTTCAGATAATTCCACATACTCTTTCCGATTATTCATCTATATTACTAGACAACATCACATTCTGTTCTTTCAGTTTAAGCATATACTTGCATCCCAGTTTTATTGAACTTCCGGGAATTAATTATATGTTTAATAATAATACACATTTGTGGGGGCCCGATTTTCCCAACGGCTTCCTCATGGATTTGTGCGAGACTCAAAAAGTGTCGTTGAAAAATTGTCATTAGTTTTAATAGTGGTAAGAGGTTCTGACTACAGTTAATGAGGTTCCGGGTTCGATTCCCGGCCAGACCTTAGGAATTATGCCTTAAAAGGAATTATTTATGTGGTTAACCATGGTCTGGAATTTAGGTTAAGTTTAGATTATGGATTCTCCCGGCGCTTTATTGTCATTTATTATCCATCATATCGTCACAGTAATGTACCTCCGCCTTCCCAACCTAACAAATGCATTACAGCTCCGCCAATGTGGGGAGAAAGCCAGAAATGTCACAAAATGCAACCTAATGACATTGGACTATTTTTTTGACATGTAATATAATTAAAAATAGTGATATATAGGCAAAATCACACCTTTAAAGTTCATGTTGGTGATGTGGAGTAATAGATACTTTGGTACAGATCTATTGCTTCACATATCCTGAGATCAGACAAACGTATAGTTACGCATCGTAATAGCAGCGTTTGAATTTCGCGGGTGACTGCGAGAATAATGGTCTCATATTGGTAGAAATAGATTCGTGAGTCGCTGACTCGTCAGTCGTAAGACCTACGCAGATCATCGATGCGTCTGGACTTCCCTTCAGAAATTTTTCTAAGTTTCGACTCTCTCTGTCGGGAAAGTTCGAAGCCGGAAATTTCCATACGAGAAAAATCTCGATTGGGTGCCGAGAAACTTCCTCCCCTGCCTATATACATTACTGCCAGGGTTGGAAGCGAATCAGTTATGTTGTGACAGCGTTATAATGATCTGTGAAAGAAAAGTAGTCTCTAGAGAGACTATGAAATAATTAGAATAGAATAGATTTATTTAGCCTGATGGAGTTAAGGCCATGTGGCCTTCTCTTCCATTCACGAGGACAAACATATGTTACATATAAATACAAAAAATTACAATAATAGTCATACTGAACAATTAATTATCTGTCAAATTGAATAATAATGAAAATAATGTCTAAAAATACAATAAAATTACATACAATTAAGATTAAATGAATGATAGAATGAATACAGAAAGGAATAACAGCTCGAATCTACTATACATAAAAAGAAAAGTAAGAAACAAACACAAAGAAAGTAATAAAACTATAATGAATTAATCTATCGCTTATTATTCAAGACAGTAGGTAAATATATTAACAAATCTTAAAACTATTTTTATTAAATAATGAAAAAACAAATTATTAATTTTTAAAAAGTAATATTTAATGAGTTGTTTCTGTTAATAATTTTATTTTCAATTTGTTTCTCAAAGATTGAAAAGTTTGGCTGTCTCTGACATAGGGTGAAAGGGAATTCCATGTTCTAGCAAGATAAGTTTTAAAAGATTTCGAATAATAGGTAGTATGATGAGGAGGGATATAAAGGACACTGTGTTCAAGGAATCGGGTATCTAATATATTATGTGTATCAGAGAGTCTAGTGAAGCTGTGTGATAAATAATAAGGTAATGATGTGTGTAATATTTTATAGAGAAGGCATAGGGAATGGATGGTTCTACGATCTTGTAGACGAAGCCATGACAATTGTTCCATGGATGGTGTAACGTGATCAAATCTGCGTATACCACAAATAAAACGTATGCAATAATTATAAACACGTTGAAGTCTTTGGGTAAGAACAGTATTTAGGTCAGTAAAAAGAGTATCACAATAATCAAAATGGGGCATTGCAAGTGTTTCTACTAACATTTTTCTTAGAGCAAACGGTAAACAATTTCTTATACGGTTTAATGAGTGTATTATTGAGAAGATAGTTTTGAAAATGTTATTTATTTGTTTATTCCAAATTAAATTTTAATCCATAAATACTCCTAGATTTTTTAATGTCTCACTTGGTACCTTTAAGTCACGCTTATACAGTTACCTGTTGTCTAATAATTAATTTTTCTCTATTTATTTAATTTTATACTATGTCATTAATCTTTTCCTCGTTTTTTATATATATTGTACATATTATATATTTAATTCGTTAAATTTAGAGTAAATCAAAATACATTATAAATATAAATTGTATTGTATTCATAACTTGTAATCGTTTGTATATATATATATATATATATATATATATATTGTAATTTAGATTTAAGACTATTTTTTGTTTGTATTTTTTTTAAACCTGGTTGAGTGGTAGACTTAACTCTGCCAGGTAAAATAAAGCTATTATTATTATTATTATTATTATTATAAGGGATTTGAACCCCATTGTGTGACATGTAATACTGTATTTGTGTTAATTGAGGATAATAGTCTATGATGACACATAATGATTGCTCATGACTTTCTAGGATTTAATTGAAGTCCATATTTCTCTGTCCATGCCGTTGTATGATAGATACAATTTAAAACAAAGTTAATTATTACAGCAATTTGTTATTGAAATGTCAGGAATGAGTTTAAAGAAATAAACAAAGTTATTATGGTTTTTTCGACATCATATTGTTTTATTACAAGAAAAAATGTGAAAACTGATCCCACAATAGCGCGAGACAATATGATGAAGTTTTATTTAATGACATTAATTATAATTAACGACTCCTACCTGTGTTCACTTAATTATGTAGATAAACATATATTAATAATCAAAGTTACAAATGATTTAAGATTTATGTTATGTAAATTGACCAACATAAATTAAGTAACCAGACGGAGACATCGAGACGACTTCACCAGATTGAAATCCGCAAGGAGTATGAAAGAGGGGACGACCTAGGAAAACTTGTAAGCGATAAGTGGAGGAGGAAGCAAAGATAAGGTAGGAACACTGGAAATAAGTGAAATGGCTGGCTGGGGGAACTTCACTGCTGCCTATGCTACATTTAGGAAATAAATTATAATAAAATAATAAAAGTTGACTAATGTTTATAACAAATGAAACCATTCAATTAATTTTAAAAATGATTTCTTGTCAGTTAACTTACAGTACAAAGGATTCATCAGAGATAAGTGAAGAAATTAAATTAATTTCTCAAGATAAAGTGAAATATCTTGGAATTCTTTTAAGTAATTAATCTGATACAAACATTGTTTTCAGATTAAAACAGAGACGAAAGATAATTTGTTGCCTAAATTCAGTTTTGTGGGATAAAAATATACATATAACAATATCGCCAGTGTTATGGTAGGACCATAATGTGAGTGAAATGTAGTGCATTAGGGAATCAATGACTATTAAAATCTTGGCACTGGAAATTGACTACTTGAGAAGAAGATCAGGGTTATCGAAAATGGACAAAATCCCATGTTAAGAAATAAGACGGATGTAGAGGGGATGAATGGTCGAACGAATTGAATAGAGATCATTAAGTTCTTTGAGACATGTGATGAGAATTAGGTATGGTAGATGTCCGAAGAAGATCTTCAATTGACAACATCCTGTCAGAGCAAAATCAGGAAGACCAATAATTAATTGAAATGGAAGTATGCTGAGAGGGATAAAAACCAGAGGACTGAATTTGCAAAAAGCATTGAATGTAAATAAGCAGACAGTAGGGGAGGCAATCCGACCATAGATGAAGAAATCCCTATCTGTCTATGACCATAATAATGTATAGGATGATTTAGAATACCCATTGCAGGCTTCTACGGTGATCGAGTGAACTTGGTACTTACAAAGTTTTTGATAACGAATGCTCGAGGAGAGACTTGCCGTTTATCTGTCTATGACCATAATAATGTATAGGGTGATTTAGAATACCCATTGCAGACTTCTACGGTGATCGAGTGAACTTGGTACTTACAAAGTTTTGATAACGAATGCTCGAGGAGAGACTTGCCGTTTGATACAATAATGAAGGAAACATCACATCAAATTTCTTGTTTCATTTCGATCAATACATAGTTCCAAGTAATTGGTCCGTCTTGAACTTTTAATATTTCCTCGGATTCTCCAACCCTACCTGTTTTGTTGGGAACTGGGTGGTTGACTTACATATTTGAAATCTCATGACAAAGAACAATACGTCATCAATGTTTGTAAACATACACTAACAAGCTTATCGTACTAAGAAATCTTCTTTCCTGAAATAACATTCATGAACATAATACATACAATACATATACAATACAATAACTACAAATTGATGCCTATCATATTTGTTAGTGTCTGAAAATCACCGTCTTTAATATGTGTATTATTTTCTTCCATTAATATAACACTACGCGGTGTTGTTAACGACAGCACTTATTGATCGTATAAAAATTTAACGGCACTTTTTTTTCTTCACTTTACTTTTCATGTTGTCACACGCGCAATATCGGCACTGTTTGGTGAAATACTTTCTTACCCTAATATTATTTACAATATGTGTACATGGCATAGATTGGTACTGTAGCCAGTCATTTTTTTTTCAATATACTACGATTTTGGATTTGATTTTGATTATAAAAAAATCGATTAGATAATATAAAATATATTAACGGTGGATCTGTGCACCTAATAAATTGTGTTAATTGTTATTATTATTAACTGTATCTTATTTTCATGTTCTCATGACATACAATGTCTAAAATATTGGTTTGACAAAGGAACAATAAAATCATTAATTATTTCCCATTTAATTAGGTATATGTATACTTTACAATTATTTATTTATATAAGGGAATTACTTTGAAGCAATCAGTGTTTTTAAACTACCGACTCGTCTAGAAGTCGTTATTCACATTTTCAATATCATTTACGTATTTTGGGTCTTATTATTCGACATTCATAGGCGCCTCGCCATCATATGGAGTATTATTAATATTCACGACTTATTATTTATTCATTTAAATATGGAATAATTATCCTCGTTACTGCGTTTTATCATTTCCTTTGGCATCATAAGTATTAGATTTAAATCAAGCATAATTAATTCGATCATTTACCAGTCGAACAACATCTATAACATCGCGCGTAAAAATAAAATAAATCTCCAATACAAAGTTTTACACATGTCAGCATCGCTGTCCCCGCAGCGTGATGACCATTTCATCAAACATTATATCATCATTAGTAAAATGACATCCATTGTCAGCAGCGCTTACCTGTCAGCGTTGATGACCTTCTTCACGAAGTATTTATCATCATAATCAATCAATATTTCTCAATAGAATAAGCAATATCGGGTCTCCATGCCCGCAAATATTACTCCAATAACACGTTGTACACGTATAAATAGGGTGACTTCTCGAGTCGCCATATCATAATAATCAAACCTTGTATATATTAATAAACGATTTTACGCGCTTTATCGCTTTATTTTGTCTTTCGACTTTCAATTGAAAATGCATAATGCTTAAATACGTTGTTGCATCTACCTAATGCCATTAGTTATAATCGTCGTCGTCCTTAACGAGGATCATTTTAATAAAATAAGTAAATGAATATATTCAATGAACTGTGATTGATACTCGGCGTTGGCCTCTCTCATTATCGTTCTATTGATCAAGATTTCAAGTTTATTAAATATGTAGTTAATCATCATAATATTTAAAATATTTAGCGTCCTCAGCTCGATCGCGTCGGCAATGCTACCTTCACATATAAAATTTGATTTAAATTCAAGATATTTAAATATATCCCTAGGTTACTGTTATCGTATACGGCGTTTAATTATTTCCATTCAATATTTATTGTTCGCAGATCCACTTGGTCCGAACTCTTAATTAAATATATTTTCTTTCCCAATACATTTATCGTGAGACAGTATAATGTATTATATACCCACTGTGGTGCATATGTCTTTATATTAATAATTGCATATATGTCTTAAAGTGACTTTAATTATCTTCTCTATCAAATCTTAACATAAGAAATTAGATCATAGGAACTGTCATAAACGTGTGCCCGCTACTCGTTTTTTTAGGCGTTATAATGACTTTCTTTAATATATTTAATTAATATCAGTTTTCTCAATTCATTATCTTACAACGTTCATGCAAGAAACTAACATTATCTACCTACATTCTATATCATTTTACATTATTCCCTTATTTGCTACTTAATGATTTGTATTTTTTATTGTTATATAATAATGTCTCCGATTCCTTTTTTACCATGTCCTGGGTTCGATCCCGATGACTGTCTACATGTACTTGATCAGTTATTGAGTCTGTCTTTCACTGATTTCATTTTCGAGCTCGTGCAAAATTACTAGGCTCTTATCAAAATTATCTACCATATTAAATCTTCTATCTGTCTCTATACTATAAATTCTGGGAAATATACCATAATTTTCGACAATTCTAACTTTATTATTTATTATTTCGATCTGAGATTCGCGGGTTACGACCGACTCAACATCTAGATCGTTCGTGATCAACATGCTTGCAAGAATACTTTTTGCAATCACTTTGATCGACGGCTTGTCTCTGCCATGTATTGTTATGGAACAAGGATTGTCTGTTTCCGTGTCTAAAAGGTACTTTAAATAATATTCATTCTTTACTTTCGAGTTTATTTTTCCCTTGTATCTAGTACACCGTTCGTCTACCTGTATGTTATTCGATTTGTTGTCTACCTGCAAACTTTTAATATCCGTGTCACTTGCACAAGCTTTAGTTGTTACTTCAGACATTCCTTGCTTCATAATTACATCAGATTTTTTACATATTATGTTATCATTCATACTCTCACTCATAGACCCTGATGCATTATTATTCAATTCTATCCCATTTATATTTTCTTCCTCTATTTTACTATCTTCATCTTTTCTCTCAATTAATATTTCTCCCTATTCTAACTGACTCTTGTTATTTTCACATATATCGTTTGTGTTTTCGGAGGTGGCCTCGAACTCACTCTCCTTGCTCTCTTTAATTTATGGTTCCTGATCCTGTTTCCCTGATTCTGAAAAATTTTCAAAGTATCGTTCTCTTTCAACCCTATGTTTTTCATATAATTTCTCATTTTCTAATCTAGCTATTTCATTTTCCTGTTTCAACCTAGCTATGTTTTCATCTAATTGTTTTATTCGTAATCTACGTTCTTGTTTTTCCTGTTCGTAAAATTGTTTGTTTTCATTTCTTATTTCTGCTATTAACTTTATATTTGTGTTGAAATCGTCTGGGTTTAGATTTCCCTCCATTTTATTTACTTTTGATTCCTTTCCCTTATTTATTTCTACTTTGACTCCTATTATATCCACTATCCTTTCCTTATTAATTCTATTTTATTCTTTTCACTTCTTTTACTTTGCTCCCATTCTACATCCCTCCTTCCATAGACATGCACACTTTTCAATTCGACACATTATATATTTTCTTTATCAATAAATTTTAAAATATTTTTTTTTCACTGATACCTTTCGATGTCTTCTATTATTGCTTACTGTCCTTGTTAAGGTCCCCTGGTTGCCATATTTTTCCCCCAGGTCTTCTTCCTCACGTTCGTAGGATATTCACTACTGGAACACGCCTATCCACTCTTCGTTTGACGGTTGCTCAGCAATTCCTCGAAGCGCCCCACGTTGGGCGCCATATAAAGGAAAAAGTTATAATCGGGGATCCATGAGAAAGGATAGTAGCCCCACGTTGGGCGCCATATAAAGAAGGATTGTAATCGGGGTTAAGGTTTTAATTAGGTGTCCAAGGATATAGGTACATGGACAGTTGTGCTCCGGACTAGATGGGTTCAGGTTTCGGTAAAACAATGGACTTAAATCTCGGGAATCCGTGAGGAAAGGATGTTCACTTGGGGAAAAAACAGTAGGCCCAGTGTGATGTCTTGAAATTGACGATGCACTTTTATTGTCACTTGAATTACATTCGTCGTATTGGACGACGAGTTTGACGAGAAGGCTGTTGGTGGGTCAGAACTAGTAATGGTTGTAACACTCAACCAAGCGATGTATCTTATGTAAAGCGATGTAACTTATACCGGCACATTCGCCAGTCGCGACTCTGCTCGCAACCGACTACTGAACTGCCTAACTAACTACTGCTGAACTGCCTAACTGACTAACTACTTGGCACATTCTGAACTGACTGTACTAACAGCTGAACTGCCAGAACTGAACTCTCGTTTTCGCTAAATAAAAATATTTATTAATCCCGAGTGGGCTGGCATTAGTCCCTTCCACCAAAAGTCTTAGCGTCTCACAAACAGTTTATATGTTATACTAATTTTGATTGGTAAAATATATATTAAGGGCGTTATCGTGGGTGTTAAACTTAGAAGTTTGTGGCCTCGTCCCCCCCTTTAAATTAGTTGCCTCATAATATAAAATTACCAGGGTTGACCAAATGGAGTGGTCCTTAATAGGACGCGGCTATCTACTGTCGGCATCTACCTTACGCCGCAAAGAAGTCACCCGCTGTTAACGACATGTACTAGTTGAAATTAGTTTGGGGATAACTCTTTCCACAAGTTACCTAGGGAAATCCAATTGCTTGTTTGTGACTTCCCAGCCTTTTGTAAGAAGTTTTTGGGCTTAGCATTGTTACAGCAATTTGATAATAGTGCAGTCTTGTAAATCCTCTTAAGAAGGGAAACTGCAGACTTTTTCCCCATTGTATAAGGGCTTAAGGATCCATTGTATGATGTTTACTAATTTCGTTCGCTACAATAGCGGTCCAGGTCTATGACTGGCGCTAATTGCTTTATACTAATGTTTTATTTATTGCTTATTAAATTATTTTGTGGTAGGTTATATGATTTTAATTTTGTTACAAATGAATTCCTATTTTGATTACAATTCATTTGAATATACATATGCCCTAATTCTGATGATAATTACGGGTTCATAAATTATTCACTTTTATTGAAAGTACTTATTTATTTAAAATAAGAGGCTGAGCGAATGACTTGCCACAGTCTATGACCATAATAATGTATAGGGTGATTTAGAATACCAATTGCAGACTTCTACGGTGATCGAGTGAACTTGGTACTTACAAAGTTTTGATAACGAATGCTCGAGGAGAGACTTGCCGTTTGATACAATAATGAAGGAAATATCACATCAAATTTCTTGTTTCATTTCGATCAATACATAGTTCCAAGTAATTGGTCCGTCTTGAACTTTTAATATTTCCTCGGATTTTCGGGTAGATATAACATTGGTTTATGACACCTTCCACAGATTTCAGAGGGAACTATGAAACGTTTTAGTGTACGCGAGCGCTCCACAAAATATGTCATGCGATACTTAGTCTCTGGAATATTACATTTTTTGTCTTAAATGTATATCAGATAGTAAATAGAAAATATGTTATATCAAATTATTTCTGACATGAGCTTTTGTCAATGATATGTCTACATGAAGAGGGAGATTTCATCATCAACATCAAGGATTAGGCCCTCTGGCCCGTTCCGACTTCAAGAGATTTGGTCTCTCCATATAGCAAATGGTCTTCATTGTAGTTTAAAATCATTTTAGGAGGTCTATCATCTGTCATTCTTAATAGATGTTCGTACCAATTTTGTCTTTGTTTGTCAATTTTATCCGTCAATTTAAAACTATTTAATTTATCTCTTATCTCTGAAGTTCCATTTTGTTCCATAAGAGTTAAGCCGCCGTTGGCCTTAAAAATCTCATCTCGGCTTCCTCTATGTTTCTCTATGAAGAGAGAGGTTTGAAATATTACATATTTCAGTTCTAACGGGAGAGGTTTTTTTATCAAAACTTGACACCACTCTGAAACTTCAGAAGTGTATTATAAGAATGCACCTGTATTTCATATCACTCGGGTTAACATTAACCGCTATAATCTTAGGCATTACACGCAGTTGGTCTCCAATCGGTACGCAAAAGTTTCCAGAGTTACTTTTTCGGGATTTTTCCTCACTTATAAAACAACTCTCAGGTAAATTTACAATTTAAACAATATCCTAAAACCATTTGGCCACCATATTCACTCTATCATATTCGCATTATTTAAAATTAATGTAGGGGTAAAATAGGGGAATTTCGGTCATAAAGGTACTTCTGATCACGACTGTGTTTAGAAACCACTATTAGAGCGGCGTTCCGAATGTTGCTGGCGTCTTCTGCAAAGTGTTTCACGCCTTGTGTACAATGTCAATCCTATAGTGCATGAGATTTAAGTATGTGATTGACATTTATAATCTCACTGCTGTCTGTTGCTTTCTATATCAGAAAGTGTCTAATTATAAGATATGATACAGGGATGATGTCAACATTCAGTTATAAGTCTCTTGAATCGTATACTATTACTGTTCAGCAGTTAAATATATAATCTGCCAATCACATACAAAGATCTCACACTATAGTTGAGCAGCATCTCTGCATTGTGATGGACATTTTGTGTTTCCTATACACGTTTCACCGAATGTACGGAAAAACGCTCACTGTTTTTACAAAGAGACCTAAAACATGTTTGGGGAAAATAATCTTATATACTCAACCTAGGATTTAAAGAGAGATCCGGGCTTGATTGGTTTAGGCTAGGCGCATGGAATTTTTTAAAAATTAGCAACGATCACGAAATGCGAATATGTCCAATGTGCGGGAGCTTTGAAGACGAGATACATTTATTAAGAAAATGTAACGATTTAGAATATTGGAGGCGTCAGTTTTTACCGGAAGGATTTCTAAATTCAAATCGTGAAAGGTTGGCATGCTACGAGTTAATGATAAATCCAGAAAATTGGATACATGTGGGTAAATGCCTGGACAAAACGCGGAAAATAAGAACAACACTCATTCATGAATAAATATATGTTATCAAAATGCAATACCATTAATTCTTAATAATTATACATAACTTAATTAATGTATAATACTATTGTATTTTTATGTAATTGTAATATTATTGTGTTTTCTTTATGTAATTGTAATGTTATTGTTTTTTTTTTTCTTTATACTATTACCAATTATTACTTTATTGTAACGGACTGTCAACAGCACGTACGGCTTACTGCCCGTGCGACCCATATTTGTAAATAACATTGTATATATCTTACTTGTAGTCTAATAAAGTCCTATTACTACTACTTTTCTTGTATGGAAGCTAAGCTGATTCATATCAAGTAAGTTAGGTATTTATCAATAAGTATATTAATTTTTCAGATTGTGATAACAGAGTGAAATGAATATGAAATAATTACTTACACTTACAAAATATAACTCCAATACGAAATTGCGCCAAATTATTTCCAATATGGCTCGTTGCGGTAACTACGATCAATACTGATCCGAATTACCCCGAATGGTAGAAGTGACTCCTCATTGTTCGAATATTTTTTATATTTTTATTAACGTTTAAACAATGGAATTAAGCACCTGATGAGAGATATGTATCGTGATGTAGTCCGGGACAGCAAATTGTCGTGCAGATTCACTTCATGTGTAGAAGATTCATGGAGAAAGCAGTGGATATGACACAGGAAGAATCACGTCTGTGATTTTTATTCGCAGAGACAGTAACTTTTGCATTTTTATGTATTTCAACTTTTTCTTTAGTTTTCAATAAGGTGATCGGAATTACCAAGTGTCCAGGAATCTCCGATTAAACCCAGGTACTAGAATACAATTTTCCAGCTTAGTTGATAATATATTTGTATTTCGTATGTTTACCTAAGTAATAATAATAGGACAGTAAACGATTTTTTCAATTCAATTTACGAATATTATTCGATTCATTGCTGAAGTGATCGATATTCTCCCACTTCACCTTATGAGTGAACGATGTGTCTTGTCTTAAATGTGCTTGTTGTCTCAGTTGTGTTCCGGCATTGAACTGATCACTCATCCGGTAAGGACCTCCATGCTCTATGTCGTCAAAAAGTGTGTAAGTGATGCGGAGTTTTTATTGGAAAATAAAGATTCCTTCCTCTTCCTCCTCTTTTTTTTTTCTTTGCAAGAATTAAAAAAACACAATCTTTTACTACTTCAGAATTCACCCTGATGGATACGTGTTACATTAATAAAAATTGAGGGATTTATTTTTGATAGATGAGATAAACTTGTGCACTCGAAAATTCGAAAAATGCACAACATTTTAAGATCCTTTTCTCACAGGCCGCATCCCTGTAAGAATCGGGAGGAGTGGAGCACGTAAATCTATAAATGGAGAGGTTAAACCAAGAAAGTAAAATACATACAAATAAGAAGTAAAACAAATAATGTTGCGTGTATGCTTCGAGGTCACACTTTTTATAGACACTACATACTACGTAGTAATGAAGTATTGTTAGTTGCATGCTTCGAGTCCTTTCATACCATTAACTAAGATAAAATCTGACATTCATTTGTATAAGCTACTTCACATTTATAAAAATTTCATAACAATGTTCAAGTTGACCTTATAAACAGATAATTATTCTTCTGTTTGTCAAAAGTGCCACTTCGATCTGTAATTTCATCATGTAATAATCAGATAAATCAAGTATACGAACTCTTTTTACGAAGTATATGATGGAAATTGCACTCATAAGAAATGAAATTTGTCATAAACTCAATAATAATAATAATAATAATAATAATAATAATATAATAATATTAATCCGATTATCCGATTGAGGGTCTTTCCACTTTTCAGCGGTTGCCCTTTTACCAGCCGGCTGCTGGCCCTTCACATCCACATGTGTCAATCACAGAGGTAGATGATCAACAGCCAGTGTAGGGGTGACATGTGGTTAGCTTGTCGAGTCCCCCAGCCGTTATAGCTGGTTCCTCAACCTGGAGCCGCTACTTATTGTAGCTACCCAATTGCCTCACGATGCTGGGTGGGCACCAGTCCCATACTGGCCGAAATACCATGAGAAAATTTCTTCCCCCATGGAGACTCGAACCAGCGCAAGTCCCGTAGCTCTGCGCCAAGGCTTCCTACCTTAACCGCTCGGCTATGGCGCTGGATAAATATTAATAATAATATAATAATATTAATAATAATGGTTAAGATGATGATGATAATCATCATCGACCTGGCACGTTATAGTCCTCTAAGAACTGTTACGTCTACAAAAATTCTCCTTCCATCTTTTTGGCGGACGTCTCTGTGGTTGGAACTTCAAAATTGCTCTGGAGATCCTATCTCTGGGCATCCGTCTCACATACTGTATCCAATTATCCTGAATTTATGGATATAATCCATAATGGTATCCATGTTCCTGTAGTAAGTCTTCATTTTTGATGTGATCATACTTGGTGTGGCCTGCTGTTTCGCGCTAGAACTTCATCATTTGCTGTGATTCTACTACGAGTATTGTCGCATTGTCTTACTGTCCCCGCTTCACTCCCATAAAAAAGACAGATCTTGCAAGGATTTTATACAGACGGATTCGAGTGTATCTTTGAACTAAATATGGTTTCATAATTTTATTTTATTTATCAATAGATTGTATAAATTTGACGATTTTATCCGGAATGTCTAAATCTGTGGAAAATGACAGTTTATATCCCAGGTTATTAAATTGATTAACTCTTTCCAAAGTTCTATTATTAATACATAGTTTGCTTAATTATGTGCAGATATTTGTAGGTCGTCTTCTGTGGTTATGATAATGTTTTCATTTTTTCTTACCATAGGACCATAAGATCCTGTATTCCACTCAAACAGCACAAATATACAAAATAAGAGGGTTTGGGTTGTAATTCGTCCGGGATCAATTACTTTTTTAGGAGGAAAAAATCCAAGGGACAAGTCGTCCGTGAGAGACTTTAGATCTGGATACTGAGGCTGAAGATCTTATGGCTCCTAAAATAATCTGAAGCTTAAATTAACAAAATTTAATCTGCCCTTTCCATCCAAGGAATAGTTTAGTTGCCTGCTAGATGTCTCTTTGAAGCGATGAGCTAATCGCTTCTAATTCACTGACATCTGTAAGAAATAAGCGTATGTAATTTACTTATTAAGTAACCTTGCAATGCAATACCCTTGCCTCATGTGGGATGTATTAGAATAGACGTTTATATATGCACTCTTACTATGGTAATAATCAGTAGAGACCGGATTATATGCTACATAACAAGCTCGAAATATACATGAAAAATGCTTAAAATATGCAATTGCAAATAATAAAAAAAACATGATTATTATTTTATTAGATGTTGTATTTCTAAATTAACATAATAATTTGTAGTTTTATTATCATTTATCATTGATAAATGAAAAACTATCAATCAGAATCAGGTAAAAGTATTATTCACAAATTAAAATATTCTACATTTTTCTATTATTGTAAACAGAAAAGATCAGGTACTGTAACAAATGTTCGGTAGTAATTTTGTGTATTCGATCGCTCAAAATATGTTTATAAACAGAAAAGAACCGTTCTATGTCAACTGAAGTACCGGTAATTGGACAGTATTTGGACTTGGGTGCTATTTTGGCACTTATTATTTCTGGCAAAAGCTCGCCCATCCCATTTATAAAACTATTAATTTGGCATAAAGATTCAAAGCCTGGGTTATTGTTCAAAATGTTTTCAAACTTTTCTTTAAGTTTGCTCAGTAATACTTCGGAAATTAGGAGTTCAGTTGTCGGATTTTATCCAATAACTGAATAGATTCAGTGAACGCGAAACCTCTAGTTTCAAGCTTTTTCATAGTTGCAGGTATATGGAAAAAATGAGTGCTAATCACAGCTATGTTTTTTTAATACTGGAACCGTTAAATGCTTCCTTGCACTGACGACCTGCCAAAGCCTCTGTACTATCGAAATCGTTTACTACACTTTTGATGGCCTCGAAATGTTCATTGTAAAACAACACAGGTTTTTAAAATGTTGTAAATA
The DNA here is from genome assembly GCA_030220185.1 of Diploptera punctata. Taxonomy (NCBI): domain Eukaryota; kingdom Metazoa; phylum Arthropoda; class Insecta; order Blattodea; family Blaberidae; genus Diploptera; species Diploptera punctata. The sequence continues at coordinate 954,769 of JASPKZ010003415.1, read as the reverse complement.
TAGCGCAAAAAAATGCGTTCTAACTAGTTTTAGTTAAAATATGCAATAACAGGCGAAATAGGGTCTAAATATGCAAATGCATTTGCACCATGCAAATTCATATAATCCGGTCTCTAGTAATCAGATATGTGTTTCCCGCTGATCGAGTGATATGCGGATACAAACTCCGCTGGGTGCAAATATTTTTTTCTGGACGTAATAATCCTCAGCAACACTTTCTTTGGAAGGTAGATTAACGGCACGTAAAAGAAAAAAATAACCTGAAGACTGAAATAGAGGTTAAAAAACTCAACCGCGTGATAGGTCAATCAGCCGGGTGCTGGCCTCACGTCCACATATGTTAATCATAGAGCTAGACGATCATCCAGCCAGTGTAGAGTAGTCAGTATGTCAGTTGCCCCATACCATTATAGCTGATTTTCTTAATCTGGATCCGTACTTACTAAATCTACCCAAATTCCGCACGATGCTAAGTGGGCACTGGTCCCATACTGGCCGAAATCCCATGAGATTTTTTTTTTCCTCCATGGAGACCCGAACCAGTGCAAGTCCCGTATCACTGGGTTAATGCATCTTACCTTAACCGCACAGCTACTACGCGGGACCGGCCCTTTCGCACCCATATTTGAATGGCGACACTAATACTAAAAAAGTAGGCCTATGTATGTTTAAGCAATCTCAACTGTTAATATGACTAAAACATTGTAGGCATTTCGGGACCATTTCCATCATCAGCAGAACGTTATATGTTGCTCTCCAGTTATTATAATAAAACTATAACTATAATTATTAAAACATTTTAGACCTTTCAGGACAAGTCCCATCTTCAGCAGAAGGTACGTTAGTATTCAGGTACGCTATACAGGCACCGTGACTGGAGAGTAACGTACAACCTTCTATTGAGGATGGGGCTGGCCTCGAAAGGCTTACAATCTTTTAATCATTATAACAGTTGAGAAGACTGCATAAAAGGTACATAATTTTATAATTGTATATTATAAGAACTGAAAATACAACTAAAGATAACAAATTACGACGGATCGAGATTTGTTCACTACAAAGGGTGCACGGGATTTAAACAGAGAAAATGTTGTAACTATCCATGATTGCCTGAGTAGTTGGAAAATATAATGCCAGCGAGAGGAAAACTGGAGATGTTGGGTTCAAATCCCGATTCAGGCACACATTTTTATTATTAGTTGAATTATGATTTTTTTGAACAGTTTTAGCACAATAAACATTACAATGACTATTTAACTCATAGACCGATAATCGTGCCTCTTCCTGTTCATAATGAGAGATATCTCCGCAAATTAACTTCTTTGACAAGGATATCGATTCAACAATGTACGATCGATATGGTACAGCAGGAAATGTCAAAAGAAAACAACTTCAAAAGTTACAAAAAAAGGTAGTTCTTTTGATCTAAAAAGATTATAAAATGTTGTATAATTACTCTGCATTATTCTTAATAGTTATTTCTCATACGATCATTTATTATTGGTTTTTCCAAACCCAAAGAAATTTAACAGTAAAGATATGCTATTAATAACTATACCAGTTGGCTTAGAATCCGCCCGGAAGTAAGATCGGAATACATAACCTCACATTTGGTAAATATTTAACATTATAATTATTTTCAACTTCTGATGTTGTATTATTCGCTAAATAGTCACTCCAAATCCAACGCGATGTTGAATTTTTCATTAGACAAAATCAGTGGCGACTTCGTCGTTCATGATTTTTTTCAGAAAAACACAACCTCTTGTTAGATTACTGTTGATAAAATTAAACGTTTAAAACAATAAAATTTGCACCTGTTGTGGTAGTCATCCTCAATAAATTAGACTTGTACAAAATATTCAGTTAGGCCTTTCGGAACCGGTTCAATTTTCAAAGCTGTTTATTGGGTACTGGTTGTGTTTAACGAATATATTGCATAGTGGGTTGATCTGGTCTCGTTCAGCGGGTTATCGTTTCTTGTTTGATTCATAATTTATATTTCTTCTAAGATGTTTATTTTCCGGTTATCATTTTCTCTATGCATTATTGAGAGGGTGTTTTCTATTGTGTTGAATTGATGACCTGTGTTTGTAACATGCTTAGCGAAACTTGATTTGCCTACATTTTTCATGAGGTAGCTATAAAAAATTATACGTGTTGACTGTCTAATGTTTGTATATATAAATTGAGCCTGTGCTTGTTTTTTATAGACTTATTTTTTTTTAATCTAGGACAGAAAGAATTGTTTATATATATATAACTAGCTTTTTTTTCCCTCTTTTCGTTTACACTGTTTTCCTTATTGTTTCACCTTTTTTGTTAACTTCGTTATTCACACACATAGACACAAGGACGGGACACACACCCAGACCCAAGGCGGAGATTAAAAATCCCCTACCCCGCCAGGAAACGAACCCGGGTCGCCGGAGTGGAAGGTAGGGACTCTACCGACTACGCCACGGCAACGGACATTCTGAACCGCTCAGTCGATATTCATGAAAATTTGTACATTAGGGTTATAACTTTTTGCACTTTTGTGAAATAAAACATTTCCTATGCAATGGATGGATGAACGAACTTTTATTTAAAACCATTGAAAAAGGCCTTCATTTCACTGAGCGTGAAGAAAAGGTCACCCCAAATATATTTATATATCAGTATTTAATATTGGTTTGGGGGTGACCTTTTCTTGAAGCTCAGTGAAACGAAGGCCTTTTTCAATGGTTTTAAGTAAACGTTTATCCATTCATTGCACAGGAAATATTTTATTTCAACAAACTGGACAAAAAGTTATAACCCTGTTGTACATACACCTTTTCAGGTACGGTGAGTGTTTAGCCGCTATCTATTATTCTCTAAAAACATTAGATGTAGGAGTTCACCTGAAACGATAATTTCTAAAGAGATAGCAGTTTTCAACGTTTCACAAGGAAACTGTGTATATGTTACTGAAATAAACTGAAGTAGTTATTATCCAAAAATCAGCAAAATCCAACATTTATGTGTAGGAGTTTACCTGATATCCGAAATTTAAAATTTACTCTAACAACCGCCATGTTTGGTTTCTTTCATTTTCAGACGCACGGGGTATCTAAAAAATGACTTACATTTATAATTATTTTTCTTTTCACTTATTCAAAAATATATGCAATTATTGATAATTGCAAGTTAGATATATTCCAACTTAAATTCTACCCCCCTTAAAGATAAAACTTTTCAAGAAATTTGAGGCCAACCGGAACATTTATAGATATTATAGTAATTACACATATATTATAGGAACATTTTACGCAGCGCACGCAGGGTATTAGCTAGTAATCCCATATAATTTGTGTACTTGGCGGGTTTTGAATTAATATCATTTTTTGTAATCCTTGATATGTATTTTATTTTTGATAAACTTGAAAACGGTAGTTACATAACATTTTGAAGACCCAAAATTAACAGATCATAATTTATATAAAAATTGAATGTTATAGTACAACTTCTAAAGTTCATGACGAAACACCGTTGAGGTTACTATGTAATATTTATAATACAAAAATAGACTACCTGAGATCTCAGTCTTCCTCAACATTGGATGTAGGGTATGGAGTACTTTCGAAGCATATTCTTCATCTTCAGCTTGTAAATCGGTACCGATATGCTTCGAATGTACTCCACACCCCACATCCAAAGTTGAGGAAGACTGACACCTCTGATATTCTATTTTCATATTATAAATATTTTTTTTGTCTAATGCCACCAGGTTCTCCTTTATGACATTTCTGGTTTTTCTCCCCTGACATTGAAGTGATTGTAACCCACTTCTGAAGTTGGGACGCCTAGAAGACGGAGTTACGTTACCCCGATGAAATGATGGGTAATAAATGATAATGAAGCGCCAAGAGAGTTCTTAACCTAAACTTAACCTAAATTCCAGACCATGGGCAACCACAAAAATAATTCCCTTTAAGAAAAAAATCTTATGGTTTGACCGGGAATCGAACCCGGGACCTCATGAACAGTAGTCGGGAACGCTGACTACTAGCCCATGAGGCTGGTCGATATAAATATTATAGTATAACTATAAAAATTTAATTTACATACAAATTAAATTTAAAGTAGGCCTATAACTATAAATATTCAATATATAAATTAACTAACTACTAATCCACTGGAAAGATACGCTCATGATAGTTTTTTTTTAACATTTTCCGATATAGACTTTTTTAAAAATTATTATTCACTGAGAATAATTAATATTATAATTACAAAAAAATAAACATTATCTCAGTCAAAACATAAATTGATTGTGTCGACGTTTCAATCTCCTGTTGTGAGATTATTTTCTCTTGTTTATATAAACAACCATGTCTTGAAAATAATCTCACAACAGGAGATTGAAACGTCGACACAATAAATTTATGTTATGACTGAGATAACGTTTCTTTTTTTTTGTAATTATAATATTTTCCGATATATTTTCTTCACTACCTACTACGTATAAGATATAACTAACTTAATTCACTGCCAGAATCGATGCTGAAGGTTTATGGCCCAGCATAAATAGGCTCTCCATACATTCCTGTCCTAAGCTCATATTTTCCTATCATTCTCTGTATTTCACGTCCCACAAATCACAGCTAATGTTATTCTCAATTTATACAACCGATAATAACAAGTATTTCAAACAAAAATCACTCAATATATTTTTTAACCGGACTGTTCTGTTTCCGATACAGCGATCGAATATTAAAATTAAGCTAATAGTTTATTTATATACGATGTATGAATATATGGGCATATAACTTCTTCTTCATCCATACTCGTCTTAGGCCGAGAGGCCTGTTACGATCTCACTGATGAAATTTGTATCCAGCGCTTCCTTGGACGTCCCAGAGATCTCTTCCTCATTGGACAATAACGGAGCATGGTTTGGGAACTCTATCCGAACTCATTCGTCGCAAATGATTTTTCCAGTTGTTCTGGTATTCATGTATGTACTTAATGACTGGTTCTAAACGTACTTCCTTTAAGACATCATTGCGTTTGTAATTCCACTTGGTTGTACGAGAGTACTCCTGTATCTTATGGATCTTATTTATCCTGCTCTCCTCACCTTTCCTCAAACTCCGTGCCTCACTGTTGTAGCAAAGTGCAGGTCTTGCTAACATTTTGTGTGTGCATATAATTGGCCTTCATTTCTAAATGTCGAACATTTAATTAAACACACACATACTCTCTCTCTCTCTCTCTCTCTATATATATATATATATATATATATATATATATGTATATCCTGATTAATTAATTACTTTCGGACTTCATCGTCAGTTTCCTCATCAATCAATTCTCAACTCTTATCTTACCATCTTATAAGTATTAGATAGTTAGTACTTTTTATTTAATTGCGTTCTTTCAGTAGACAAGTTATTAGCGTCGCAATTCAAACATGTGCGTTAAAAAGTCGACAAATTTCACTAAGAGGCTTCACATTTCAGGTTTGAGGTTCTTTAACATGTTGTAAATCTATCCGAACCTACTAACATACTACTTTTCCAAAAGTAGTCGTAGAGAATTTCATTGTCCTTAAAATCCATGTACTCCTTACGGTTTGGACCTGAAAACATGGGAACCAGAGGAGAGCGGCTATCTTCTTCTTCTTTTTTTTTTCATAAGAACCAAGTAAGATGTATCACATGTAGAGAATACAATAACTTTGTATTGGATTTAAGTTAGGGGGGGAGAGGGCCATGGATTTGTTCGAATTATACGTCCCTAAAAGTTGGGCGTCAATATGATATGGTAAAGGGGTTTAAAGTTTTGGAATTAATATGTTTCTCGAATATTACTATCTCAGGAATGCTCACTTAGCAGTCTTACCTTTCTGTTGTAAAGTTTCCCTTCGATGAATGTTTGGGCTAATAGTCAATCTCTTGGTCCACTTGTAAAATTTCTTCTGCGGTAGAGGGGTTGAGGTTCGTCAGAGTTAGCAAACACTAATTATGAAATTTAATGTTTATATTTGTAGAGTATCAACATTTATTGGCTGAAGATTATGATGATATTGAATATGTGATCACAAAATTAGTGGAAGTGTATGAAAAGTGAGGGAATACAAATTGAATGGCTAAGTTGAAAAGGGAAGAAACTCCAAGTTCCCTACCTTTAAGAAATCCTTAAAAACTACATAACTTCTTATAGCTTATTCTGACAAAATTTTAACCAATTACACTATTGATCCTCAGGTTACAGGGAATTCACATATAACAAGAATTAACCATTTTTGTAGTACATAAGTGTTTTATCACTCTTCGAAGGCAATGGAGTTTCTTCCTTTATTCAAATCGTCCAAAAATTGATTTAACATTATTACATAAATAAACTTTATTAGTAATTATAAGACAAGAAAACTACATTCAAAATCTGAAATACATCAAGAAACACATTTTTGGGTATTAATTGCTTACTTACATTCTTTGAAAAATGTTCATTTACCATAAGCGATGTTAAATGAACGATATTTTTATCACTTTTTGCATAACTGGCAGATCAATATTGTAATTGGTGAAATATTTGTCAGAGTAAGCTATAAGATGTTATGTAGTTTTTTTAAGGTTTTCTCGAAAGTAGGATATTTGGAGTTTCTTTTCTTTTCAACTCATGGATTCAATTAAAGTAAATAAAATCAATATATAATATCTGGTGTTAGTGGAGAAAATTTGGTATTAGAAAATTCCAAAGATGCCACAAATAATTGTAAGAAAATGAAATATTTTTGAGTTGAAATAAAAGAATATGGAAACAACGAAATGGAAATAACAGAAATAATGGTTAAAAGTTCGATCTGCAATAGGAATGTTGAATGGAATTTTGTGGGATGAACAGATATTCAAAGAAATTAAAATTCATATTTACAAATCAATAGTACGCAGTTTAATTGCCTATGGAAGATATATGTGGACAATAAATGCCAATTTAAAGTCAAAATTGCGATGTACACAAATTGATTTTTTTTAAGATTAGCCCGATGCTCTAAATTAGACAGGATCAGAAACAGAATTATCCGAGAAAAAAATTAAATTTAACGGATCATTTATACAATTTTTGGAATAAACAAATACAATGGTTTGAACACGTGAAGAGGATGAATATATATTGCCAGTTAGGAGTTTGGAGTGGATTCCGAATCGGCGAAAAATAAGAGGGAGGCCTAAGAAGACATAGATAAAGTGAATTATGAATTTGATGAAGGACAAGGATCTGCAGGATGGTGACTGGAAGGATAGAGATGAATGGAGGAAGAGAATCAAAACTTAATATTGGACACAGGAAGATGTTATATACATTTAAAACTTGTTAAATAAAAAATATGTTTATTCATATAATTTAACTTTAGATTAAGCGTATTACATAACATTGTATATTTGTGTATATAGGAGCAAAGGGATATGAGTGACTTTTTCGAAAAAAAAAAAAAAGAGTTTGGTTCATAATTATATTCTTGAAGTGTAATTTTATTTAGTGGCAAAGCGATACAACTGTATACATTAGGAGTAGATAAAGAATGATTGTTGAAATTTACAATTACCTAAATTCTCTTATACAACCTTATTTTTTCTCAATACTGTAAATCTTGCATTTAAACAGCCTCATATACATGTATGGCGATGTTCCATGAAATATGATTTTACTAGCCCTTCATAAAGAATTTAAAACACTAATTGCATATCCATCCATCCATAGTAATTCTGCCCGAAGGCAGGTCCTTCACTGCAATCATAGCATTTTCATGCTATGCTTGCAGCTTTACAAGGGAATTGTGTAGGTGTGGTAGCTTCCCGTTGCTTTCCACACCGGTGAAGGATGATGATGATAATGATAATGGTAAGGATGATAATGATAAGGATGATGGCCATATGATTTCGGGGACCGTTTGGGCCTTAAAGTTTTCCTGACATTTGTCTTACAGGTGAGGAAAACCCCCGATAAAAACCTCACCCAGAAAAACTGCCCCGACCGGGGATCGAAACCAGGCCCGCTGCGTGACAAGGCAGCACGCTATCTCGAGACCACAGCGGTGGACTAATTGGATATAAGAACATTAATAAAGGAAAACATTATATTTTTCTCATTATTATTTTCAATTATTATATTTAATAATTTTTTGGATTATTCCCATATGTTTTTAGGAAACACGAAAAAGGATCAATTTAATTTATAACATTTTAAATTTTTAAAATTCGAAAACCGATATATCGCGTGTCGTTCTACGACGTAATTCTAACCGCGTCCTGGAGCCTTGAAAGTGTTGGGGGCTTGAGCTGGAGGGTCTCTTGATTAAAAAGGCTACAAACCAATGGTAGGGCAAAGTTTTCGAAATATTCGGAAAATATTTTTATTGGGTGATTTCAAAGTTTGGAACGTATTTTCTAGTCACATCTTTGTGACAGTGCCAAATTTATCTTAACTGTGTTACAAAGTATGTCAATTTTATCTCACTCATGTCTTTATCATATTTTTAGAGACTGGGTACATTCAAACATGGGCTCCCTACTGATATCTAAAATGGAGATTTATAATACGGCCTTCAATCTTTTTTAAACTACTTTTTTATGTTATCGAAACTTTAAGAATTTTGCTCTTCAAAGATGACATTTTAACTTCAATATTTATTGACTATTCATACGTTAACTATCGTAGTGAGATTTGGGGTTTCCAAAGATCGGAAATAGTAAATAAGGTATATACGCATTTTCTAAAAATATTACAGGACTTAGTAAGGCCGTTTCTAACTGTGGAATTTTATATGAATTTGGGTGATTCCAGGACGAAATAAACTGCAAAATTCGTGTACTCAAATACTGGTTGCGGGTAATCCAAGGTAAACAAACAATGCTCAGACCAATTTGTTACGACCACAAAATTAGAAACATAGATGTGAAATTTTGGGCAGACGAGGTTAGGAGAGAACTCCAAAAGATTGGGATGGGTTGGATATGGGAAAAAGGCACTGAAAATCGCAAGAACGTGTGGAGAAAAATAAAGAGGAGGTACTTAGATATAAACCAACAAGATATTTTCTCCGAATGTGCGGGAAAACGCTCACTGTGTTTACAAAGAGACCTAAAACAAGTTTGGGGAAAAGAATCTTATATACTCAATCTAAGATTTAAAGAGAGATCAGGGCTTACTTGGTTTAGGCTAGGGGCATGGGAAATTCTAAAAATTAGCGACGATCACGATATGCGAATATGTCCAATGTGCGGGAACTTTGAAGACGAGATACATTTATTAGGAAAATGTAACGATTTAGAATATTGGAGGCGTCAGTTATTACCGGAAAGATTTCTAAATTCAAATCTGGAAAGATTGGCATGCTACGAGTTATTGGTAAATCCAGAAAATTGGATAAACGTGGGTAAATTTCTGGACAAAACGCGTAAAATAAGAACAACACTCATTCATGAATAAATATATGTTATCAAAATGCAATACCACTAATTCTTAATAATTATATATAACTTAATTAATGTATAATGCTATTGTATTATTACGTAATTGTAATATTATTGTTTTCTTTATGCAATTATAATGTTACTGTTTTCTTTTTTGTTTTTCTTTATACTATTACCAATTATTACTTTATTGTAACGGACTGTCAACAGCATGTACGACTTACTCTCCGTGCGACCCATATTTGTAAATAATATTGTAAATATCTTACTTTTTGTCTAATAAAGTCATACTACTACTATGAATCAAATATAAACCGGAATTATTGTTTACAATTTTATTGAATTAACAAAACATTCAAAACCACCACCTCATTTTTCTACATAGTCTCCTGCATTTTCAACACACTTTTGCCATCGAGTTGGCAACTTTTTGATGCCGTCCTTGAAGAATGAGGGATGGCGTGTAGTCAGCCAGTTGCGCACGAACTCCTCTACCGTTGTATTGTCACCAAATCGCCTTCCTCCCAGGTCTTCTTTCAGTGGCCCAAACAAATGGTAGTCACAGGGTTACAAATCTGGACTGTAAGGAGGATGTTCCAGAGGTGTCCAATGCATTTTCGTCAGTTTTTCTTGTTTCAACCGAGCAGTGTGTGGCCTTGCTTTGTCATGCAGCACAATCACATTTCGGATCGGTTTCCGGCAACGCTTGTTGCGATATGCTGCTTTCCGAAGCTTATTCCAACGTGTGAAGCAATTTCAGAAATTGTTACGCGCCGATCCTCCTCAATAAGGTCCCGTATAGCACGAATGTTGTCTGCAGTGATGCTTGTTCGTTGTCGTCTTTGGTGGGGCCCATTTGCCACTGAATCCCGGCCCGCTAATTTTTTTAGGCCAATCAAACACCTGCGTCTTCGAAAGGGTTGCTTCCCCGAACTGCGCATGGAGCCTTCTCAAAAATTTCAGAAGGTTTAGTGCCTTCTTTTGCCAAAAACTTAATAATAATGCGCTGCGCAACAGACTCTTGCTCGCTCATGACGTACTGAAGCAAGCGGCCGCTCTTCGGAGTGCGACACATAAAGATCCCTACTCCAGACACCCCCCACCAACTTCCCCTCCAAACCGCAACCTTTACAGTTCGCTACCAGAGCCTCCAGATACAAATTCCGGTTTATACTTGATCCACCTTCGTACTAAAAAATGTTAATCCTCTATTACGACTATAATTAATTACAGCTTTTTATATTTAATCTGATTCTTCATATTCTCGATTGTATACAATTATATCATTACGAAGAAAGTTATCAGTCTCGTTCATAGCTTCACATCTCTTATATGTTATATAAGATAATCGCGATTAAAATAAAAATGTTATCAATTTAGTTAATCGACATGCCTACAATTGTGATGAATTAAAGGGTATAGAAATGTGAACTGATCAAGTTTCAAATTACAGAATTAGTATGACATTTGAAATTGTACTTAATTCATCTCCTGAGCAGAATATATAAAAATGCAAATGAATAATGCAAATAATAGTAAAATAATAATAATAATAATAATAATAATAATAATAATAATAATAACAAAATTAATTAAATTTATAAATAACATAGAATTCAATGAATTTAATATGAGTTGCAGAATGATTTAATGTTTATGTTTAGCAATAAAATAATTTGATTGTATAATAAAACTCATTATTTAATGAAAATATAAGAATGAAATGAAATGGAATTGGTAAAAACAGTAAAGAAATGTAAATCGAAGATACGATTTTTTAACGATATTTTTCTTAGATTTAAAACAAAAGCCATTTTGTGTTATCATGTCACATCAGAAATTTCATTAATTTAATATTAATTAACAATGACAAATTTGATTTTCGCACTATTAATTCTGATGTTAAATTAATCACATGGTTAATTCCTAATTATCTTAATTGAGAATTTTGTTTTGATTTTAAAATGATTAAGTTCTATTAGTAATGATATCGTTCCAAGAACGTACCCAAGTATTAAAATGTAAAATGCCGCTTGAAGATGACTTAAATTGAATACAGTGAATCCATCTTCATAATCTAATTCATCAGCTTCGTTACTTACGTTCTTGTGATGCCTTGCATGGTTTAAAAAATCATGAGATAGCTTCTCTATAATACCACCCTCTAGAATTCTCTTTGTCACTTCATTTACACGTTGAAGAATTGGGTATCCTTTTGGTACATAACTCACTAAATTGTATCGAAAATAATCATCATCTAATTTACAAGCTTTTATTTGCCTCTCTTGCCAAGGTAAATGTGCTTTATAGTAATGGATATAAAAAGAAGGGACTAGTGTAGAAAAATTTCCACGCTTCATAATACGCTCTAAAGCTTTAAAATCATATATCGATGTATCTGCTCTATTTTTCAATGCTACAATATTTCTATCACTTAATCCGTCCGAAAGTGTAAATATACCTTCCCTACAACCAAATGGAATATTAGATTTTACAAGGTCATCTAATGTACTAAGCTTTTGGCCAAAACCGGGTTGTACAAGATACGTTGTAAAGAAAGCTTCAAATACTGTGGTTATAAAAATGCAATACCAAATCCAAATTATAAAAATAGTCCTAACTGCATTAGTTTTAGGTGTTTTTGAAACGGACACTCCCATAAGTAGCGACCAAACACTACAGGAACTGTTATAAATAGACACATAGTTAGATAATTCACATAAAGAATGTTTACTAGTCTCAACTGCAATAATACTTGTTATTAACGTAACAATCAGAAAACTGATGATAATACTAAGCCAAACATATGGTGTGTACACACGTGTAATGTTTCCGACTGTAATTTTGGCTTTGGGACATGGTACAATCCAACTAATTGTTGTTTCAAAATAGGAGACTGTAGGCCAATAGTATTGAACAAAATCTCCATGAAGAGGGAGAGATGCTGCAGCAAAATCTGCTTGTTTGAATAAAAGCTTCATTAATAAATCGATCGCATTTTTGGATATGTTTCTGTACGATGATGGCACAACAACGTATTGTATTTCAACGTTCAAACTTTCTAAAATTAACTTCGTAATACTTATTTCAATACCAGATATTTTATATTCCTTGCCTTCCTTTATCACAACTATGATTGGAGGGAAATTATTAGTAACCACCCTTACTATGCATTTGTGTAGATTTTTTGGAATTTTATCCGGAAACAATTTTGCTTTCTTCATTAAAGATATATTTCCGTTTCCCAACCAGGTATCTACAAGTTGTATATTTTCTACGTTTGTGCAATTGTTTTCCATTGTGTAAGGGAACCAAGAATAGAAATTGAAAATTGACTTATAATTTTGCTGAGCGAGTTCATTTTCTTTTCTTGAAAGTGTTGATTTGAAGCACATGTTTGGCACAACTGCAACAACGTTTAACAATTTGTATTTTTCCCAAATGTCCTCAAATATTTGTCTAATATATTCTAATGTTAATTGCCTTGTAGATTCTTTGCATATCATAACAATTATGTAAAAAGCATCTGTGTTTATTTTTTTTGCGGAATAAATAGTATCTAACTGTTCAGTGACATCTGTAGAAGGATCATCTTCATTAAGAATAGATGAGAACAATATACAGCTGTGGAACTTTATTACTGATTGTAAATATAAATCTTGTATAATAAAAAGAGGCCTATTTATGTCTTCATTTATGTTGTGCAGCATTAAATCCAAGACATGTGTATTGACATTTTCATTGCTTGTGGTGTTATGGTTATTTGGTGATATATTGCTTGGATTAAAGATGAGCATCGGTTTTCCAGAAATGAAGTGTTTATCTACAATATATTTTATACAGTCTATTGTTTCAAGTTGTTGTGGTGTTATTACGTCGGTGATGATGAGTGTAGAAGTCACTCCGAAACATATAAATAACAGTATCAGCCTCATGTTCTCATCCTGTCAAAAGATAAGATTTGGTATAAACATTTTACCTACTTTGAATGAGTAAAGTGAGAATTTACATTACTGAAACAAGTATTATATGATTTTACTGCACTCATATTCTGTAAATAAAAATAATGTGATGGATACAAATACAAAGTGCATCAGATAAAATTTATTTTCTGTACAGCTGCCAAATGTGAAAGAAGCGGCTGATTTAAAATTAAGGTTCATTAGTGTGTTTTTGCTATTATTCGGATGAGGCAATGCTTCATTTTGTTGGATGTAATCGACGTTTCTTGATATCTACACTTATTATGACCTTACTCAAACTTTAGATACGAAATCTTTATTAACGGTGAATTATAGTCATATTTACAATCATCTGAAGTATGACATTTTACTTTGGCACGCCGTAGCGTAGTGGTTAAGGCACTGCGCTACAAACCGGAAGGTCGAAGGTTCGAGTCCCGGTGGGGTCAGGATTTTTAAACGGACCCAAACCTTCTGTCGGCACTATGGCCCTGGGGTCGACTCAGCCTCTAACGGAAATGAGTACCAGACGCTTGTTCTGGGGGTAAAGGCGGCCGTCACGCAGGGCTGACAACCCGGCTGACTTCAAGTGCTGATTGTCCAGAAAAGTGGGAGCCTTAACCTCCTACTACCCCAAGGGCCTCCTGAGGCCTGTAGTGGGATCACTTTACTTTACTTTGCAACCATAATTATTCGAAAAAAACTTTTTATTCTACAGAAAAAGAGCTATTGCAATAAATTAGTTGAAAGAGTAATCGAACTTACTGTGAACCTGTATTATACAATTAAGAATTCTTACTTTCTTCTTCTTCTTTCCAAGTATTAGGCTAAGGCCTGTTATGATCCTATAGAAAATTTTCCCTCCAGAATTCTTACTCTGGTATCAATGTACGTATTTACATAAAAAAGAGTTTACACAAACATAAGTGTTCTTCATCTTCATAACTATCATAACTATCAAACGAGGAATGAGTTTCACTCGATCTACGGCCGATAGCGGGATAAGTGACTACAAGCATTGAATCATCACCTCGCGCTGCCCACGCAGTGTCCATGCTAGTGACCGCAAGTAGAGTGAAACTCACTGCATTTAAATAAATGTAAATTTGGTAAAACTCAAAGTAGTTATGTGGTATCCCTGAATATATTGAAGTCTTCCAGATGGTATGAAGAACCTACCTATATCAAAATTTAAAAGAACAATTAAATCCATATTGACTTTGAAGCCATGAATATTTTAGCGTTGGCTGGTAGAGACATCACAATAATTAACATTATTGATTGACGTATTCTTAACAATAATAACCTTATTTACCTATAATGGAAGAGTTCTGTATGCTACTTTTGTACTGCAGTGGTATCTGTATGGACTGTTATTTATGAGGTCTTGGGCTCGAACCTAGTTTTTGTTACTTTTAAGAGAGAGAAATTAAATTATTAATTCCTTTTAGTTACTGTTTTATCAATAACATCAGATTTATAAATTTATTTCGCCATGATTTTAACCCTAGTATTGTACACGTCTGAAATTGTCACGCGAAACGTACACCAGGGTCATACGGACCCACAATTATTTCCTGGATAAATAAGCACAATTTAGCATACATTATAAAATAACTGTATTTTGATACATTATAACATCTTATTAGTATTCAATGATATCCTTTTTCAATCAATTTTAGTATCAATGTATCGCGAAATTTTGATAAAAAATGAAATGGGAAAAAATTAAAGTAATAGAACTTGATTGTGTTCCATGTCTAAATAATTTTACTTTGAATTCAATTAAGACCATTATAATGATGAATACACATATTACAAAAATATTTTGAAAAGTCCTCAGTGCATTAATTATTTATTTGCACAGTCTTGGCACCACTTAGCACTGATGTGGACTGTATAATGTCTTACTATTATTTATGTATGTACCTCACACATCTCTGATAGGAGCCAGTTTATCAAATTCCCGCCTTTTTGTCCTTGTGGCTTTATCATCAAATCTTAAGCAGACTGCGAGAAACTGGAAACGCTTTAGACTCATTGTGGCACGAAATAATGCAATCCCAAAATCATCAGACCACAGTCCAAAGCTTCTGGAGGGGCATCATCTTCAGAGTCATTTGCTTCAGGAAAGTCACTTAGTTCACTTTCATGATTAAGCTCATCTAACAATGCTGTCTGCATATCTTTTCTGTTAATAATACATAATTTCTACGCGCCATTTTTCACAAAAATCGAGTTCACTCTCAGGAATAGAAAAGTTACACAAACTGTACACCAGGGTCACAGTGACCCTTAATAAGGTATACCTAAAAAATAATTAACTATTAATGACCAACGAAGTTGTACATCCGTCCTCTAGTAGGTCTAACTGAATACTGAATTTACATCGGTAGCAGAGGTATGTGAACGCCATGTAGTCCATGTGTAGGAGGAAATTAAAATATGCAGGGTCAGACTGACCCTGGTGTACAGTTGTAGGGTTAATCATTATTTGTTTTTTATATCATGGCTGTAAATAGAAAGGAAGGAAGATACAATTCTCTGCAAATATACATTTGCTACATAAACCAAATAATCTTACAGGCGTCTGCATTAGGAAATAAAAAAAAAGAGTCATGTTTCAATATTTCGTCCATCTTCATCACAGCTAGATTATATCCTGCAAGCGAATGGGCATGGGATCGACTTGCATTTTCAAATTACGACTATTCTCAACCACGGCATCCTGGATATGCTTCCACAAATAATCAGGATGTCCTGGAGGGGGATTCGGTCAATTTGTCCGCATATTCTTCTTTGTTTGTGCCCATATATTCTCAATTGGGTTCAAGTCTGAAGAGTGACGAGGTCAGTCTTTCAATTTGATATCCTGTCTCCTCAGAAACTAGTCTCGAATCATTTGAGATGTATGATCTGATGATTATCGTATTGAAATGGAAGAATTATATCAGATATAACAACACACTTACAGAACCGTATATCATTGGAACAACAGTTGGCATTTCTACTGGTTGAATGTCCCGTGAGTGCGATGAATTGTACCCAATCCACGATGAGAAATCCACCGCCAACACAATACAGACACTATACTACCGCTGCGACAAATGGCGGCGTATCGGTAGTCAAATTGAGTGCCAGGAAGGCGTTATACGAAAATTTGTCCTTCCTTTGAGGTAGAAAAGGCAACTACATGAGAAAATATTTTCCAATAGTCATCACCATATTTCACTACAAAGACAAACTCTCTTCTTCTGCATTGTCCGTCCTTCTAATAAACGTCACCTATGAACGACATTTCAACACTAGTTTTGCGACTATTATTGGCTATTATGATATTATATTTTTGGATATTTTTTTACATTTTAACAAATCATAAAAAAAAGTTAGACTTTTTTGCACAACGTGTTCTGGATAGATAAGCGCCATAAAAATCTAAAATTTAAGCCCCTAAGACTTGAATACAACGAAAACGATCCTAGTAATACAATTGTGAAAAATTACACTTTTTCTTAGTTTTTTTTAAATTTTTTTTGGCATAAAACGTTTTCTAATTATGTTTTCTTAAGAGTTCAGTCACTGGCTACTCATTTTTCAAGTCTTATGTGAGCGCTTATTCATAGGCCTATGTTTTTGTTTTTCTCAAATTAATTTTTCTTCTTAGCTGAAAAGTGAAAAAAATAAAGTAAAAATACGTTTTGTCAATTTTATGAATTTTTTGTATGTACTTGCCCCAAATCGATTTGTATAAAAATTAAACAGACAAAAATTATGGGAAATATTACGAATGAAAGGATACCCGCTGTCGCCTTCGTTGAAATAATAAAGAAATTAGATGAAGTTACCAACTATATTCTATAGATACCCATCCGCGATTCAAAATATACAGATACCAAATCAAAACAAATACTGGATAACGACAAGGATTGTATTCTGTTTATCACCCACTTCGTTTAATATATATATATATATATATATATATATATATATAGACGATATTTTAAATAAATGGAAAGTTTTAGTGAATCCCAGGAATAAGAATGGATAATAAAGTGTGCATAAATAATCTTCTATTTGCTGACGATTGTAATCATAATACAGAAAAATGAAGACGACTTACAGAAATCAATGCATGCATTAAATGAAATATGTAAATTATACGATCTAAAGATTTCTGTAAGGAAAACTAAGACCATGGCTTTTAGAGGAAGAGATCCAGTGAGATCCAAAATTATTTTAGAAAATCAATGTATAGAACAGGTGTCTAGTTTCAAATATTTGGGCTGTGATGTTGGCTACAATGTAGAAAGAGATATTGACTCCAAAATAAGTAAATTTCAGATGGTGTGTGGAACAATACAGAGAACATTGAAAAATAAAATTAGAAAAGAAAGCAAGATAAAAATGTATAATGTTATGGCGGTTCCCACAATATTGTATGGATGTGAAACTTGGGCTCCAGTGAAAAAAATTATTATTATATATTAATTGGTGTTTCCCGTATAATGTATCATATTTATATTATTATTATTATTATTATTATTATTATTATTATTATTATTATTATTATTATCGTATCATTATTGTTATTACCCTATAAAATGTTGTTTGTACATGACATTTACATTGTTACATTTATTGTATCTTTAAGTGTTTATAATTAGTATAGTGTATATCTATATTTGTCGAATATTTATTTGTATTTGTACTGGTTGAGTGGAAGAGAGGGCCTTATGGCCTTAACTCTGCCAGAATAAATAAAGTATTATTATTATTATTATTATTATTATTATTATAAAAAACAGAAGGATAGAATACAGACAGCGGAGATGAGGTTCCTAAGACAAGTAAAAGTATGTACAAGACTTGATAGAATAAGAAATGAGGATATAAGAGAAGAATTGAAAGTACAGCCTTTATTGGATAAAGTCACGAATTACAGACAGAAATGGATTTATCACATGGATGGAATGAGTAAGGAGAGATATCCATTGTTAGCAAGAAATTATCAAGCAAGAGGAAGACGTGATGTTGGAAGACCTAGAAGACGTTGGGCTGATGCATTATGAAGTCGGAACGGGCAATTGCATAATCCCTGGAGTGATGATGATGACGATGATAAAAATTAAAAGCATTCGATTCCTACGAATTACCTTCTAATTATCGCATTGAAAAAGTGGTGATAATTCTTAATACTATAATTACCCTGGGGCACGCCGTAGCGTAGTGGTTAAGGCACTGAGCTACAAGCCGGAGGGTCGAGGGTTCAAGTCCCGTTGGGGTCAGGATTTTTAAACTTACCCAAACCCTCTGGCGGCATTATGGCCCTGGGGTCGACTCAGCCTCTAACTGAAATGAGTACCAGACGCCTGTTCTGGAGGTAAAGGCGGCCGTCACGCAGGGATGATAACCCGGCTGACATAAAGTGCCGATTGTCTAGAAAAAGTGGGAGCCTTAACCTCCTACTACCCCAAGGGCCTCCGGGCCTGTTGTGGTATCACTTTACTTTTTCTTTACTATAATTACCCTAGCCTATAAGCGAGAGCGCTTTCCTGGAGTCCCATGATGAATAGCTATTGAATTATATTAAGAGATTCTAGGCCATGTGGCCGTGGTCAATTACTGGTGTTTATTCCATACGTTTCTCCATCAACTACGAAGGGCATCTTCAGTAGCGAGTACTTCATGTAGTGTCCTCTAATCACAGTCGAGCCTCCGACCAGGGAACTCTACCTGAAGTACTCGCTACTGAAGATGCCCTCCGTAGTTGAGGGGAAACATATGGAATAAACACCAGTAATCGGCCACGGCCACATAGCCTGTAATCTCTTAACATTAGGATTACCGGCCGTGAAAGCCTTCATTCAACCTTTGAATGACTTATTATTTAATACCATTGTTCTGAAAATATTTCAACTGTGCATCTATAAGCGCATGTATATCTGCCATTTGTTTGTCCACAGAAGGACGCGGAGTACTTCCTCAAAGGAAACATAATTTCAATATCAAAGTCACCTCCGATGATAAAAAATACATGAAACATCGTAACTATCTAATTAACTCACTGGCACTATCGAATCCGTAGATTCATGGCCGCGCGGACACAAGCTCTCCATACATCCCTATCCTGAGCTAATGTTTTCCAATCATTCCCTGTATAATCTACTTCCCTCAAATCATAGCTAATATTATTGTCCCACCTCATTCTTGGTCTTCCAACTGGGCGTTTTCCCTCTGGTTTTCCTACAAGAAGCTTCCATGCACGTCTTTAATTCCCCATACGTGTCATATGTCCTGCTCATCGCAGTCTACGAGACTTAACTGTTCTTATTATTTATGGCTTCCTATAAAGACCATGTAGTTCACTGTTATGAAATCTTCTCCATTCACCTATCTGTTCATCTCTCTTTGGTCCAAAATTTTCCTGAGAACTTTATTCTCAAATACTCGTAATCTCCTTTCCTCCCTTAAAGTAAGAGTTCATGTTTCGCATCCATATAATATAACTGGTAGAATAATAGTTTTATATATTTTCAGTTTAACGTTTTTTGAAAGGAGTTAGGACATCAAAAATCTCTGCAATGCATAACAGCACGCATTTCCAGAATTGAGCCTATGTTTAATTTCTTTGTGCATCTCATTCCTATTTGTGATTATTGTTCCCAGGTATTTGAATTCAGCCACTTCCTTAAAATTTCCCTCATTTTTCATTAGCTGTCCATTTCCATTGTGTAATTATTTCTTTGTGTGACCATACCTATATTTAGTTTTATCATGAAACACCATTCCCTCACAAATCCATACTGACACCGAATATGATATATGTATATGATTATGACGGTCAATTGGTTTTCGTTGTATTTGCTCCTTAAAGTTTACTATGTCTGTCTTTGAGGTGAGAAATAATCTGGAAACAAAAACCTCACTCAGGAAGACTTGTCCCAACTGGGGAACAAATCCGACTCCGCTGCGTGTGACAAGGAAACTGTCAACCATTCCATGCCGAAACCTAAGTTGAAATTTCTCCTACAGAAACGTTATGATATACCAAGGGCGTGTCCGAAAAATTATCTGCCGCTTTTAACTGCAAGGGCGCTAAAAATCAAGCACCAAATCTCTCATTTAAACTCCTGAATTGGCCGATTGGATAACCCTCACATCCTGTCGTCCGCGCGGCGTCCTGCCTCAGTGCACTCCATTTTACTCGTGCAGGGAGTCCAACAGCTTCGCACTGTGGGTTTCCATTGATGAATTTTGGCTTCTATTTCTGTGTCTTACAGTTAAAACCGGAGATAATTTTTGGGCATAATCTTGGTATATAACAGTGATTCTCTGAGAAAAAATTCTAATTAGGTTTCGGCTTGCAATGGTTGATAATTTCCTTGTGAGACAACTACGTTATCTCTAGATCTCAGGGGAAGACTGTAAGAGTTTATTACAGTACAAATATGTAAATTTACGATTAATATTACCTACCAACATTAACCGTTCTTACAGCAAACTTTAATTTCTTTTTAACTCTGAACTTTTATGAGCTCATTCCACAGAGTTGTTTAAACCGGAAGAGACAAACTGACACTAGAGTAATTAATTAGATCAATGTAATATAATGTTCATATCTCGTCCATCTCTTAGAATTTTTTATTATTTTTTGCAAAATAAGCTGACTACGTGTTCTATAAAATTTTGTAATATTGCGTGATAAGTTAATTGCGTTTTTTTTAAATTCGTGTTAAAACTGTAATTGCTAAGAGATGGATCATATGTAATGTGAACGTTAACCCTTAGCTACAATCGTGTTGCATATCGATATCCAGAAAAGATCGAATGTTAAAAAATAACATTGTAGATTTCAGGAGAAAAGTTCCCAATATTTAGAGAGAATGTAAATATTTTTTTTGCACTTTAACAAACTTACCGAAATAGGGTCTGACAAAAGTTACAAAGAATACGCCCTACTTGATAATAGAGAAGAAAAACAATAAATACATTAAATAATATAGAGACAAACCGTGTGTTTTTTTAATTAAACATTGGACATACAACAAGATGGAATTAGTGTAGGTGAGAAGGTAATTCTAAATTAAGGGGGAAATTAAGAACCACGGTTTGGAGACTGACTATATAGGATGTTGGGTCATTCCATTTCTAGTGGTTTAATTTTTAATGTCATCCACGCTGACCATCAGCAATTTTCCTGAAACTTGGCGTGGCTTCAGGTCCACCCTATAAAAATAACCTCTGTAAAATTTCCAATCATAGTATTAAGTATTTAGGAAACTATGACCTTTCATACGGAGGCCTTTTTGATGAATCCATCACGAACCAGAACATAATTCGTTTTTTAAATATTTATTACTACAAGACAAATTCAAGTAGGGACCTCTTATTTCGGTGTATTGCAAAACCTTTTCTCCTAAATCCAAACTACGTAGTCCACCTTAGGAGTCACCAGAGTGGATCAAGGTGCCAAATAAAATCTGTTATATCAAATTTATTAGTTCCAAATATCTCAAGACAAAAATATCAAATGCAGACTAATACTTGGAAAATTTGTTAATGGTGGTAGAGATAGTGCACTGCCTAACTATCTTTATTCATAGCCACTTATCTAGGATTATACTAGATCATAAACATGGTGCCAAATATGCAATTGTTAAAAGGGAACTATGTTCAAGTCCAAATAACGTGACTTACGTTATCTCAAATGTTGCTTTCTTTAATACCATTAAAAAGAGCACATCTTCGTCTACTACAATCAACTTATTTCATGTTTCATTCGGTTCAGCTAAGAGATGAAAACTAAGGTTTAATCTAATGAAAAATCACTCATAATCCACTAAGTGCAGTAAATGTGCTGACTCATTTCTACAAGACGACGAGGATGACAGTCAATAAATTGAGTTTTCTTTGGAATATTGTGCTTTCAAGTGAGTTCGACAGCTACAAACATCCACATAAATGAAAACAACTGGGCCACAAATCAATGCAATAAAATTAAAATTGTATGCATTGAAACTCGGTTGTATTAAAGCTCTATATTTAAGGTTATAAGCCAGGCTAAAAACCATCCATATCCCATAATTGTGCTGGTCCATGGTGGCTATGCCACTATCAATCCTTTAGAAGTTTGTTTTTAAGAATCAGTATCCAATCACCAAGGAGCCACGCCCGATGGCTAGGCAAGTTCAGCCACGGGTGGGTTACTTTTCCAAGGTTCCCAAGCTTCATTGTTGGTTTCTTTGTCTAGGCTTCAAAGTCTCAGATGGAATTCTTTATCTTGGTTCCCAAAGCCTATATGTTGGTTTTCTTTGTCTAGATTCCAAAACCTCAATTGGTTTTCTTTATCTTTGTTCCCAAGCCTGATAGTTGGTTTCATTATCTAGGTTCCTAAGCCTAGCTGGGTATCTTTACTTGATTCCCAAGCATAGTTGTTGGTTTCTTTATCTAGGTTCGAAAAGCCTATGTCGGGTCTCTTTAATTTGGTTCCGAAGCCCAATCTATTCATAATCAATGCTTCTTAGACTTGAAAAATTCTTCAATGCTTTGCAATAAGGCATCTGGGAAATCATACTGTCGTCTTGTTCTTGTTGTTGAAGGAGACAGGATATTCTTGATGGTGTGTTGCTCAAAGACCCAGCATTTGTCTTCTCTCTTTCAGGGCAATAAAATGAGCAAGCTGGACCAAAAACGTTAATGAAATTCATCTCTCCATCATGTTTTTCAAGGTCAACCTGACATACATTGCCGATGTACTATTGGTTATCATAAATGCAGGAAATGATCAAGATTCAGAACTGGTGTAAAAACTGCTTCAATTAATTGATCAGGACGACAGTACAATTTCTCAGATGCTTTATTGCAAAGCATTGAAGACAAATTCAAGTCTAAGAAGCATTGATTATGAACAGAATGCTTGGGAACCAAATTAAAGAGACCCGATAGAGGTTTTTGGAATCTAGATAAAGATACCAACAACTATGCTTGGGAATGAAGTAAAGATACCCAGCTAGGCTTTCGAACCTGGACAAAGAAAGAAACCAACTATCAGCCTTGTGAACCAAGATAAAGAAACCCAATTGAAGCTTTAGAATCTAGACAAAGAAATCAACATATAGATTTTGGAACCAAGGTAAAGAAACTCATCTGAGACTTTGGAACCTAGACAAAGAAACCAACAATGAGGCTTGGGAACCTTGAAAAAGTAACCCGCACGTGGATGAACTTGCCTGGCCATTGGGCGTGACACCTTGGTGATGGGTATACTGATTCTTAAGAATAAACTTCTAGAAGGTTGGTAGTGGCATAGCAATTCTGAGATTTGGATGGTTTTCAGCCTGGCTTATAACCTTAAATATAGAGCTTTAATACAACTGAGATTCAATGCATACAACAATTTTCATTTTATTGCATTGATTTGTGGCCGAGTTGTTTTCACATATGTTGATGTTTATAGCTGATGAACTCACTTGATAGCTCAATTTTCCAAAGAAAGCTCAAATTATTGACTGGCATCCTTGTGATCCTCTAGAAATGAGTCAGCACATTTACTGCAATTAGTGGATTACAAGTGATTTTCCATTACATTCAATCTTAGTTTTCATCCCTTAGCTGACCGAATAAGAAATGAAATAAGTTGATTCTAGTAGACGAAAATATGCTCTTTCTAATGGTACTAAACAAAGCAACATTTGAGATGACGTAAGGCACGTTATTTGGACTTGAACATAGCTCACCTTTAACAATTACATATTTGGCACCATGTTTATGATCTAGTAAAATCCTAGATAAGTGACTATAAATAAACAGTGTACTGTCTCTAGCACCATTAACAAATTTACCAAGTATTAGTCTCCGTTTAATATTTGTTCCTGAGATACTTGGCCCTAAAAAAGGGATAAAATTTGATATGACCGATTTTGTTAGACACATTGATCCTCTCTGGTGACTCCTAAAGTGGACTTACTTTCGTCGGGGACATATTTTTTTAGGATAAAAAGTTGTGCAAGACATAGAAATAAGAGGTCCCTACTTGCATTTTGCCTTATAGTAATAAAGAGTTAAAAATTGAATGTTGGTCGGTTTGTTTATGGATTCATCAGAAAGGCCTCCATATGAAAGGTCATAGTTTCCCAAACATTTGAAATCATGATTTGAAATTTTGCAGAGGTTCATTTCTAAAGAGGTTCCATACCTACGCCAATTTCAGGGAAACTGAACATGTTGAACGTGGAGCACTAAACTCCTTGAAACGGAATGGCCCTGTTGCAAGAAAGAACACCGACAACGGAGGTGAGGTGCTATTTTGAGATATGCTGATCATTTTTTAATAAGGTACGATGTCCAGAAAGGATGCGTTTTACACTCTGGGTAGCTAACTTCTCAAGAGTTCCGTCAGTTGGATTTCAAGATTCAATACTTGACAATACTGTCGCAGTAACGTCAAGTTTTCAAAATATCCACCTCCCATCTGATTGCAGAGTGAACATTTGCGGTGTAGTGATTGGTGCACACGTTCTAATATTCGTGGCTTCGTTTGAATTATTTCTGTAGCAGTGTGAATTCGGGTTGTCAGTTGCGTACATGACTCTGCTGAAGTCTAATAAACAGACTGTTTAATGTCGTCCAACAAAAAGTAGTTGAGAGGGTTAAGATCAGGTGATCTCGGAGTCCATGCGACTGGTCCCTTCGACCTGGATACGTGGTATCCAAATGTCTCCTCACATAAGCATCGAAATGGAGCTGGAGCTCCGTCGTGTTGCAGCCACATTCCGTTGCGAAGCCACGTATCACAGGTTCCGTACCTTTCACCCCAGATGAACCCATTCTCCTACTTTTCTAATATTTTTTCTTCTTCTTCTTCTTCTTCTTCATCATCATCACGGTTTAGGATATACTAGCCTGTTCCGGCTCCAAATTGCTGCTGTTTCCATCTTTTCAATGGTCTTCCCAAACTTCTTCTTCTTCCTCGTGATGAATAGCTGTATGCTGCTTTTGGTATTCTATTTTCAGCCATCCTTGCCAAGTGTTCTTTCCAATTTGTTCTGTATTTCACTATTGTTGTGTTTAATTCCTCTACTTTTAGTTGTTGTTTTATTTCTGTGCTAAGTTTTTTATCTGTTCCTTGATATCCTGCTATTGGTTTGAGGAATTTCATTTCAGCAGATTGTATTCTGACAGAATGTTGTGTTGTCATTGTCCATGTTTCGGACCATAAGTAATAATAGGTAGGCACTGACATTGTCTTGTATAATTTCATTATAGGGTCTTTCCTAGCTTTATTTTTCAAAGTTGTTTTTAGTGTTCCTGTTATAAAATTAAATTTATTTAGTTTATTATTTATATCTGTTTCCGCTGTGTATGTTATTTCGCAACCTAGGAAATTATACCTTACCACTTGTTCTATTGGTTTATTTTCTAATATTATTTTTGTCCGAACTGGATGAAGAACATTATTTTTTATTTTTCTGATATTTCCATGTTATATTTTTTTGATATTTTATTTAGTTTATGTAGCATTCGTTGTGGTTCGTCCTCTGTTTTTGCTAATAAAATCTGGTCATCTGCAAAGGCTACTGTTTGTATTACTATATTTCCTAAGTTAATTCCCCCGGTCGCCATTTGCTTCCATGACCTTATCATGTCGTCAAAATAAATGTTAAATTGGTGGTTGTTAGTGGACAACCTTGTCTAACTCCTCCTGTTATATTATATATACTGGTTCCCTTTGATTTATTTTTATTTTCTCATACATTTTCTTAATTACTGCTATCAAGTGTAGAGGAATTCCTTTTTCACTTAATATGTTCCATAATTTTGGTCTAGACACTTTATCAAAGGCCTTCTTATAATCTGTAAAGAGGATGTGCGTCTCTAAGTTAAATTCTCTTCGCTTCTCTATTATTTGTTTTAAAGTGAATACGTCCACAGTTCTTTATAGTAATTTTCTAAATCTCTATCTCGTATAGTTAGCAAATTTGTTTTTTCTTTTACTTCAGAATTAAGGCTTCTTATAAATTTATATACTTTGTCTTGTCTTCCGTGTAAATTGTGTTCCATTTTTGCTATGTATCTATCCCAATGTTTCTATTTAATTTTATGGTATATTTTCTTTACTAATGCTCTTTTTCTATTATATTATATTCTGTTTTGGTCATTCTTGTTGTTTAAGTAGGCCTCCTTTTTATCTCTTACCAATTTCTGGATTTCGGGATTCCATTTTTTTAGTCCTTTGTTTCGTCCTCCTACATTCTTTGTTCCTATTACTTCTTTTGCTGTTTTATGTATGAGTCCTTTTACACCATTCCATTCTTCTTGAATTTTCATTTTTGGTTCTTCCGCATGTGTATAATCTTATAGCCTTATTTATATAAATCTTGTATCGATTCTTCTTCTAACAATTTTATTTTATACATTTCTTGTTTGTTTTCTTCCTTCTTCTTTAATTCTTTATTCCAATTTCTATACCATTTATTTTGTATATCTATTTTACTAATCAATAGGTAATGGTCACTAGGACATCGCTTCCTCTGAAGACTCTTATGTCTCTGACTAGATATTTCATTTTTTGATTAACCATAATATAATCTATTATAGAGCATGATCCTCTCTCACTTCTCGTATATTAATGTATTTCTTTATGTCTGAAGTAATTGTTCGTTATTCTCAATTGGTTAAAACATGCGAAATTTAATAACGTTTTCCTATCATAATTTAGCGTTTCTTCTCCATTGTTTCCCGTTACATTTGTAATTGGTGTTTTCCCTATCCGTTGCATTTACATCTCCTGCTATGATTAAGTAATCATTTTTATTTGTTTGGTCTATTATGTTTTGTAGTTGTTGGTAAAATTCTGTCGTTTCTTGTTTTTCTGCCTTCTCTGGTGCGTAGATTCCTATTACAGTAAGATTTCATTTTGGTATTTTGCATCTTATTTTCATTATTCTCTGATTTATCCATTTGTATGCAGTTATTGTTATCCTTAATCTTGTGCTTACTAATATTGCTACTCCTGCTTGAGCTCTTTCTGTTATTTAAACTCCACTGTAAAACATTATATAATTACTTAGATTTTGACTTCCCCTTTGTTTCTTTTGTTTCTGTTATCACTGTTATATCTATACCTCTTTCTTTTAATTCTCTTTCCAGTTCGGTTTCTTTATGATGTATTCCTCTAACATTCCATGTTGCTACTTTAATTTGGTCTTGAATTACAAAACGTTTATCCTTATGCTTGCGTTTGTCGTTATCCGTTGAACAGTCCGGCTATATCTTTGGAGTGTCCCCTGAGTACGCTACTGACGTACTGCAGGGTTAGTCCTTTGGAGGGGCTGCCTCCTTAAAGCCTTTGGACTTGCTTCCTTGTGCTTTATGCCCACAAGGAGGGTTACATCTTCCGCCTTCTGCCGTTGAGGACTTCACTCTTGTTTCCCCGAGCTGGGTCTCTTATTTCATCCCCAGAGATTTGGTTGCCACTTCCGCCATATTCGCCGTTCCGATATTTCTATCTCCGCCGTGTCTGTCGTGGTCTTCCGTGTTTGCAGCTTCGAGTGTGGTTGTTGCTCCAACGTTGCGAATTATTCTTAGTTCCCTCTCCTCTTATCTAACCGCAAGCCAAGGCTTCCCGGTTATGATCGTCTGGGTCATTGGTAATAAGCCTCCTTACCACGCCAAGGTGATCATCTACAGGGAGGATATTTTTTTTTCAACTTGCATAATTTCGCATATTGTGCTATTTCTGACTTTATCCCTTCTTGAAATTCTTGTCGATCGCCTCCAAAACACATTTCTACTGCTAACAGCTTGTTCTCTACTTACGGTCCAGGTTTCGGACTCATATAATAAAATGCTTAGTAACAGGGCTTGAAATATAGTTTTCTTCGTTCTCTATATTATATTTTAAGTTATTAATATTTTGGATATTCTATCCCATTAAAAAACTAAAAAGAAAAGCACATAATTTAGTTTGATCTTGAAAATTTCCGGGCTGTTGGCCGTGCTCTTTGAGGCTTGTAGTTCTCCAACGTTTCGCCAGAGACTGCGTCCTGCATCTTGAAGACAACCCTTACACCTTGTATAACAAATACATAAGATAATGAGACTTGAAAGAACTTTGAAACGAGCGCTATTAGGATCTAGTCTTGTGGTGATCATTCCAAAAACTCCTTGTAACCTTGTGTGCTTTCCAGGCCACCAGCCGCCACTGCTATATAGGGTGCTCCAAAATTCCCCTTACAAACTTCTAGAACTTGTAGAGGGGACTGAATTGATAATATTCAGAATTGGAAACCATGTCCGGAAACTTACCGATTCCGTGCTGCAGCCGTTTGAAAACATGTTTTTAACACGACCACTTTTACAAGTAATTTATTATGAGGCGTGACACAGTACATCACTTGATTTACAATTGAACTCATTAATAATCAAACAAACAAAATGGAAACTGAATCATGACTTGCATTAATAGTCCCGGATACATCCTGCACAATCAATTTTTGCAGTTTTCAAAATTTCGAAAAAAAAATTGACATTTTTTGAAGAAAACACAAAGTCTTGGAATACTCGATAGGGAAATTTTCGATGTAGACGAATCGCGAGGCTATCACGTGTTGAGACACGTGACGTACGTTCAGGAAATGCTTGTTTTCAAACGGCCTCCGAAGTCACCTGATTTTAATTTTATCTAACATGCATGGGCGAAATTGAAACAGGAGTGGATTAAGAAGTATGCCCGCCAAACCCCTCGAAATGAAGACGAATTGTAAGATCAAGTTCTCGATATCTGGAAACATCTCGCCCGAGAAAAGTACAATCCTCATCGAGAATTCTTCCGCGACCTCGTCAGGTCCATGCCGAATCGACTTCGAGCTGCAGTAGAAGCTGATGGCCTGTGTACAAGATATTAAGTTCACTGGTCTCTTTTTTTTCGTTTATTGTATCAGTAGAACCATTTATATGGTTTGTTCTTTTAAGGCCAGATCCAGCCTATCCACAGGTGTTGGGTATAAATTATTCCACTCTTTTTTTAATTAAATTAGACAGTTCAGGAACTCTGAAAAAATTAAAATAAACTCGCATTTATATTATTAAATATTGGTGTTATCTAGGATCGAACTCGAAACACTCTTCTTGATAACGTATTGGTCCGAGACTCAACCGCATGTGCTACGGGGACACGTTGGCAGGATTAGCAGTCGTTACGCTCTTGGTCTCACAGCTGCATCGTGTTTTTCGAAACAGAGGGAGACAATGTTCTCTTGTGAATCGCGCTATGAATCTTAGACATATGTACGAGCAAGAGTCGACCTGTTCTTTTTTTGGGGAAGTCTATGTTTGTTTTCTTGTAATGATTTACTTATTTTTAGATATAAAAACAAACATTTTTAGATACGTTTCATAATACCGTGCTTCCCACTCCCGGCCTGGACGGCAGACGACATGCGCTTAAAATTTGAGTAGACCTACATGTATTGAGGTATAATTTCCTCATCTTATGTAATAAATAAGAAAATCAAATATTCAATTAATTTAATTGTGCGTAGGCTATATGATGTCGTCTGCCGGTCCGGCTGGGAATGTGACGCGTGACATATCCCTTATGAAATAATATGATTACATAAATAACATGTTTAATACATTTCAAGCATATTGTAAATATATTACTGAAGATAATTAGTTTCTTAAATAAATTACAGATGTTGTATGTAGTGATTTGATCAGTAGTTGATCACCAGGCCTAGCGGATTCTACACCAAAACAAACATTACAGGTAGGTACTATACGGATTAGTGATAGTGGTGAGGAATAGTATGCGGGTCTGCACAGTATCGTCTAATTACTATACAGCTGTATAATACGGTCAGGGAGTAACATTAATTTTAGTTCTGATGCACGTATTGCAGGTATTAGTGAACTTATAAAGTGTGAATTGTTTTGCTTATATTTGTTTCTCTGTGTTAGCTAGAATCGACATTACAGCATAATGTTTTAGTTACTATATTGTAAAATTGCAATTGTCTTCTGTACTGCACCTAACTATATCTGATTCCGAATTGACGTTGTATTCCTTTTGCTCCCGCCCGTCGTCTATGCAAGTGTTGTTTACATCGTTTCAATAGTCAGGGCAACCTGAAGTTGAAGGGTTAAGTGTAGGATCCGCTAGCCCCTGGTATAAATCTGCTCCATGGGAACCAGAGATATGTAACTTTTTCGAAGGAAGCCATCTCAGAATTTTTACGCTCTTGAAATTCATCAAACCTGTCGGGTGTGAACTCATAAGTCTCGGAACCAGCGGCGAGCAGGTGCCAATATTTACCAAAACTAAATAAATTGTATCCTAGATATAGGATAAATTAATTACAAATCTTAATGATTGTATGTCAATTCAGAATGGGCTTAATTCCTGTTATGAGCCGAACACATATTTAAGAAATAAATTAAATAATATTTATAATTATTTATCAAATTCAATGAATTTAATAGAAATTGGGCACATATATACATTTTATGATTTAGAAAAAAGTGGTAGAATAAATGAAGGCATAACCCATAATATAAAAAATCGGTAAAACGAGAAATACATTTATTTGGAGAATTATATTTTTTTCTCAGATTTCAAATAAAAGTAATTTTCTCACACCGGATAAGTTCATAATTTATTATGAATTAACTCTCGAATCTAATTTTCGTTTTATCAATTCTAATATTGAATTTATCATATGTGTATTCCTAATAGGCCTATACTTCATAGATGAATTTCTTATTTAAATTTAAAATGTATGAGTTCAAGTAATAACGTAAACGCTCCTACAACATACCCAAATATTAAGACATTAAAAGCTGCATGAAGATGACTTAAAGTGAACACAATGAATCCATCTCCATAATCTGATTCATCAGCTTCGTTACTTATGTTCTGTGATGTCTTGCATGGTCTAAAAAGTCCCGAGTCAGTTTGTCTATTATACCACTCTCCAGAAGTTTCTTTGCCACTTCATTTACACGTTGAAGAATTGGGTATCCTTTTGGTACATAACTCACTACATTTAATCGAATATAATCATCATCTAATTTACAAGCTTTTATTTGCCTCTCTTGCCAAGGTAAATGTGCTTTATAGTAATTAATATAAAAAGAAGGAGCTAGTACAGAAAAATTCCCATGCTTTATAACACACTCTAAAGCATTAAACATGTCAATCGATGTATCGATGTATCTGCTCTATTTTTCAGTGCTATTATATTACTGTCATTACTATAAACCTCCGATACTGCAAACAAACCTTCCATACAACCGAATGGAATGTTTAATTTAACAAGGTCATCTAATGTGCTTAACCTTTGACCAACACCAGGTTCTACAAGGTACGTTGTAAATAAAGCTTCAAATATTGTGGTCATACTAAGACAATACCAAATCCAAATACAGAAAATAGCCCTAACTGCATTAGTTTTTGGCATTCTGGAAACAGACACTCCCGTAAGTACTGACCAAAACACTACATGAACTGTTATAAATAGACAAATAGTTAGATAATTCACGTATAGAACGTTTACTAGTTTCTACCGCAATAACACTTGTCATTAAGGCCACAGTCAGAAAACTGATGATAATACTAAGCCAAACATATGGTGTGTACACTCGAGAAAGGTTACCCAATCGAGTTTTAGCTTTGGGACATGGTACAATCCAACTAATTGTCGTTTCAAAATAGGAGACTGTAGGCCAATAGTATTGAACAATATCTTCAAGAAGAGGGAGAGATGAAACAGCAATATCTGCTTCTCTTCTTGAAATCTTGGATAGAACAGTCAAAGCATTAAAATATACGTTTTTGTCAATTGATGGTACAACAAGGTATTGTATTTCAACGTTCATACTTTCTAAAATTAATTTGGCAATGTTTATTTCAACACCAGATACTTTATATTCATTGTCTGTCTTTCTCACTACGGTGACCGGAGGGAAATGTTGAGTGGCTACCCTTACAACACATTTATGTAGATTTTTTGGAATTTTATCTGGAAATAATTTTGATTTCTTCATAAAGAATGTGTTTCCATATCCTAACCATCTTTCTATAAGTTCTATCCTTTCTACGTTTGTGCAATTGTTTTCCGTTGTGTAAGGGAACCAAGAATAGAAATTAAAAATTGACTTATAATTTTGCTGAGCGAGCTCATTTTCTTTTCTTGAAAGTGTTGATTTGAAGCACATGTTTGGCACAACTGCAACAATATTTAACAACTTATATTTTTCCCATATGTCCTCAAATATTTGTCTAATATATTCTAATGTTAACTGCCTTGCAGATCTTTTGCATATCATAAAAATTATGTAAGAAGCATCTGTGTTTAATTTATCTGCAGAATAAATTGTATCTAATTGTCTAGTGGCATCTATAGAAGGATCATTTTCATTAAGAATAGATGAGAACAATATACAGCTGTGGAACTTTATTACTGATTGTAGATATAAATCTTTTATAATAAAGAGAGGCCTATTTATGTCTTCATTTATATTGTGCATCATTAAATCCAAGATGTGCGTGTTGACATTTTCATCATTGATGGTAGCAGAGTTCTCAGATGATACATTGCTTGGGTTAAAGATGAGCATCGGCTTTCCAGGAACAAAATGTTTATCTATGATGTCTTTTATACAGTCTACTGTTTCAAGTTGTTGTGGTGTTACTATGTCCGTAATGATGAGTGTAGAAATTTCACCGAAATATGTTAATAACAGAATCAGCCTCATGTTCTCATCCTGTCAACAGATAAAAAAAATATGTAAATATTTTTATGATAACGCATTTAGTCATATATAAGCCCCGCACCAAACTTTCTGCAGGTATTTCCTCCCTGGATTTCTCTTATCATTTAATATTAACACTTCAGCACTTCTAAAATGGACTTTGCTTTACAAATTACTCTTACCTGTCATATATTCAGCCTGCCACTCTTCAAAATTTTGGAAGGGGACGTTTACAATACTTGCAATATTACTACCATTCTCTCAGGGCTTTCAAGTACCATTGGGCAGCGGGGAAAAAATTGTACATATTTGTAGCCTGAAACTTCAAGTAAAACCCTGGCTTTAACTCACCTGCGCTGTGTGTCGAGAAAGAGACAATCACGCTAATGCAGTACTGCCATATCTGTTTAAACTTCTCAGGATGTGAAACTATTACTATATTACCCACGGACAGCTGCTGAGAGATCTCGAGTTATTTCGGCAACGTAGATTGTCTTTACGTATTTAAGATAAGTTATATATACAGTTTATTAAACATAATAAAATGTCGGTCGATAAGTACTCTCTAATGCTGTTGTTATGGAACCTCTCTCGATTTATTCCTTGAAGTAGTGAAGAAACCGTTGCTGTGGCTATAATGTAAGTGTGTTTGTTCTATTAGCTGTGAAGGTTATACCGCCCCACTCCTCAAAGTAATTGGTACCTTATGGAGTAAAACAGATAGAAGATCAGTACTTCACATATTTTCTGGGGTTTTACTTGAAGTTGTAAAGGCTTTTCCAGAAAAGTTTGATATCTTCTCTTATTACTGTGTTTGAGTAAATATACCACTCTAGTTTTTGCTTCAGTATTAAAATGTGAAAATGGGGATTATATACGAGTGAATAAGGTAGTGTACATATAGTAAAAAAATATATTTATAGAGTAATAATAATAATAACAATAATGGTTCATTTCCATGGCAGAATTAAGGCTATATTACCTTCTCTTCTAGTCAACTAGTACAGAGGCGAATAGAATAATTTAGTGTACATAAAGTAAAAATATAATTATAGAGTATTGATGATGATTAATAATAATAATAATAATAATAATAATAATAATGTATTTCAGTGGCAAATTAAGGCCATAACGCCTTATCTTCCACTCAGCCTGTATAAACAGTATCAAATATCAAGGAAAGAAAGATTTGTAACAGGGAAATACTCGTAAATATAAATAGAATTGAAATACTGTACTTTGTAAACTTTAAATGCCTGCGCCGTAGCTGAACAGCCTTAGGTATCAATCTTGACCCAGTATTACCCAGGAATTAATCTTCTCTAAAAAAAACAAAAACAAAAAAAAACATAAAAATAAAATAAACTTAAAAATCTAAATGTACAAACCAATAAAAGTTTCCACTGCAAATCCTTTTAATGCGCTGATTCCAGTGCTCATTAAGAACAAAAATGTATTTTAAGGACGTTTCGGTAGCTAAAATAAGTATTAGTTCGAGGATGAGAAAACCAGCTGTAAAGGCTTTTGTGGGATCCACAGGCTGACAACGCGTCATCCTATAATAACGAATAGGAAATTCCTATCCGAGTAAATGGCACAGAAATGCACTTTGTCCTTGAATGCGTTTAACAAATACAAACAGGGCACAGATGTGAGAAATAATTAGAAGAATAATTACAGTAACGTATAAACTTTCTGCACTCTCAAATTGGCCTTATTGGACAGACAATCGACTACAGGTTGAAGTTAAATTGTTCTTGTTACATTTAGTTCCATCTCGACGAAATCCTCACGTGAAGACGATCACAGCTAAGACGCGGCTATGGCTCTCGCCGTTCTTACAGGCCTATTGGAATTCATCACTGCAATTTCCGAAATTATTAATTTATAGTTGAGTTAATTCAGGTCTGAAAGATTGTGTTATGATAGGAGGATCAGGTTGATAACGTAATCGCACGAAAATTAAATACTTCTTGAAAAGCATAACTTTATTATATTTCACTTAAATTCTTCCTTTACTCAACACTCAAACATAACACTTACTTGATATTTATTCTTGAGATTTTTAATTTAATTATTTTCTAATAAACTGGCAAATGTTTTAACTTTTATTACATCAGATATGCTATGGACTGGAACCTAACCAATAAAGTCTTGGGCTGACCACTTCTTGGTTCCAAGTGACTTCCAGACCCACGTTAAGAAACAAAAAGGTCCATACCGGAAGCTATAATTAGGAGGAATGTTCTTTAAAATAGATGCGGATGTTGATCAAAATGTGCCAGTACCATTATTAGCTGGAATCGGCGTTACCCAATCATAAATTAATTATAATACTCTGCCCAGGAGACATATTCGAAACTTGTCCAATCATAATTGCAGTGGATTGGATAATAATCAAACATTTACAGTACTGACAACCTTGTAGAATTAAACTGCTTCTCAAACAAAGAAATTGCGCGACATAAATACTTCTTTCACCAGACGTTAAATCATAAGCAAAGCACATATAGTTACTATTTTACACCGTTAGATGGAAAAAGAGTGATAAACTTAACAAGAGAACTGAAAAAGATGTAATTTAAGAGTGGATCAGGTACAAAGATCCAATCAACAAAATAGAGTGGACTTTCTAAAACATCTTGGCGCGATAGGCCTAGAAGGTCATTATCCTACTAACCGGCTGCTGACCTCATATTCACATGTGTTAATGACAGATGTGGATGATCATTCAGGCATTATAATGAAGGTCGGTCAGCATGTCGCGTTATAGCTGATTTTCTCAATCTGGAGGGCTACTTATTGTAGCCACCCAAATTCTGCAAGCTTCTGGATGTACACTGCTCCTGTACTGGACCAAATTATATGAAAAAATGTCTTCTCTGTGAGGACTCGAACTATCGTAAGTCTCGTAGCTGTACCAAAGCCTTAAACCAGTCAGCAACGGTACGGGAGAGGTAAAAAGTGAAAGAATTCGGAAAACTTCAAGTCCTATCATAATAACATGCCAAAACGTGAAATTTATCCCAGAGAAGTGATGTGATGAACCAAGGCCGTGTAAAAAATATGTCATTCTTAATTTACAAGGCTCAGAAATCAAAGATAGAATTCAGTATATTACAGTTTTATCTCTATGTTTGTGGATTCCTTCGACTGCAAACAAATTAACTTGCAAAATTGGATGCATCAGTTTCTAATAAAATATGAAGTTCGTGCATTATTAAGATTTAGACAGTTACAATGTATTCCAAAGTATCTTTACGGGCTTCTTGGTCGTGTCTTACAGTGTAAGTCTTGATCCGAGCCGGCCACTGTTCTCCATCTGCTGACATCATCTCTTTGTTCTACTTCTCAATGTTTCGTCACTTACCATGGGTGACATCTTCAGGAGAACTTCGTTTCGTCTTCTCTCGAGACCAGTTCACTTCTAGAGCAGATGGAATGAAGGTCTCCTGAATATGTCACCCGCAGTACATGATGAAACGTCGGGGAGCAGAACGAAGAGCCGTGGTCAGTGGATGATGGAGAACAGTGGCCGGCTCGGATCAAGACAACACTGCGAGACACGACCAAGAAGCCGGAAAATATACTTTGGAATATATAACGATGGCCGTGAAAGCCCTAGTCGATTAATTACAATTTGGGTTTCTTTATTTAAGAGTTACCAAAAATTTACAATACTTTTCCACAGCACAAATTAATGATGAGGGTTAAAAATTAATAATTATACTAGGTGTTCAAGAATCCAAAATAGTAATAGGAAACAAAATCATAGAACAGGCGAACATCTCAATTATCTAGGATGTGACATTTAATTTAATTATGATAATGATATAACTAATAAAATAGCAAAAATCCAGGGAATATGTGGTACAATAAAACGATCACTAAATATTAAAACAACAACAAGAGAGACCCAATTGAAATTTTATAAAACATTGGCAGTACCGGTACTGCTCTATGGATCAGAAGCCTGGATACATAAAAAACAAGATCTAAGTAGAATAACGGCGGCAGAAATGAAATTTTTGAGATCTGTTAAAGGGTGCACTGAGGAAGACAGAATCAAGAACACAGAAATAAGACAGGAACTTGAAATATTTGCAATAGCTGATAAAATATATACATATAGACAAAAATGGAAGCAACACATAGACAGAATGAATGAAGATAGATATCCAAAACAAATAACAAAATACAAACCTAAAGGCACCCGAGATGTGGGCAGACCTAGAAAGAGATGGGCTGAAGTCGGAACGGGTCAACAGACTTAATCCATGAATGCAGATGATGATGATGATGATGTTCAAGAATTAATTATTATCGGGCAACAATACAAGAATTAGAAAATAAAAAGATAATTATGACTATGAACTAAATTATGTATCAGAGAGAAATAAATAAAATTGAATAATTTGTATGATGCAGAACTGAATCCCTAATTCTACATTAGGTATATATTTTTCACAAACACAAGAACATGGAGAACCTCTTAGGATGAATGATCAAATCAATGCCAGGACCATCTTCGAGATAACACGAATATATAAAAAAATGACATATGCGTTAATATATTTACACTAAAGAAGGCAAATTTAGATGACTATTCAACTCATGCCCCAAATGGTAGTCACTGACCAATCACCTTTCAATTAATTTTGTTTTACAAACAAATGACAGTCTTGTTAAACCTCGCACTTTTTCGGTTTTTATCAGCTCCTGCTGTTGTGATAAAGAAAGCTCTTCCTTTTTAATATTCTGAATAGCTCAGAGCATTATATTTCTCCGACAAATACACTGAATAGAACAAATAATGAACAGATTCCTTGATTTTATTGAGTTGTTTACTAAACAAATAAATTACATATAATGTTGATTATAATATACAATTTGATGTGTTTAATTATTTCTCCACTAGGGTGCATTCGTAAAATATTGCGATCCTATGTGGCAATAAATAATATGATCAAATTACAGTAGATATACATAACCTCACATTTTTTATTTGTTTTTAAACATCGCTGTTTACATGAAATATATACATATTTTAAAATACCGGTAACTATATTTAAATAATGACTTTTGAGTAAACATCTTAATTTTATTCGTTAAATAGTCCTAACAAATGGAACTCTTGATTTCCAAATCCTCCAGATAAATAAGAAATCACTTGTAACATTATTTATGATTATTATGGTAATGAAATTGTGTTTGGTATATCTGGGATCTGATGCATCCTGAAGTTTGTCTCACACGTGATGAATAGAGGTGAAATCTCTCCTTCCAATGGCGCGAGGTTGATTTTAAGCTCCAACCACATAGTAGAACTGACTTCAAACTCTGAACAGCGGTCAGATGTAAACACGAGCAGGATTCAGACTTATAGACAAAGTATACTTCGGTGTAAATATGAAAGTTGCGCACTGATTGTTTTCGGAACCTATGGAGTGTAATATAACTAATATAATGTGGTTATTCTAAACTGTTGCTGTAACCTGATGACACAGAAAACTATTCTAACCCCCTTCCCTCTGACGTCATTTACAATGGTCGCATCAACTAATATCGTGTTTACGAAGGAATTGTTCCACCTGATGAAAAACTCCGAAAGAAATCACACCCAGGAAATTTGTCCATACTGCGGATCGAATCTGGGTCCTCTACGTCTATGACAACGCCAATAGACATAGCGGTAGATGTGTAAGGGTTTATTTTTGTATAAATATATATATATTGGAAGAAATTGAAATTACCAAGGAAGCAGAAAATAAAAATTTATTAAATGAAAATACACCTAACAAGCAAAGCTCTCTGTATAAAATATATAAATAATTTAAATATCAAGAAAATTCCTGAAGATGAAGCAAGACTACGAAAAGCTTTGAATTTTAATAATATAACGATAATTATAACAAGTTATTATAGTTGAGGACGACTGTTTTATATAAGGTACAAACATTTTTATAATTGAAACAATTTTAACCTCAACGGTGTTCAAATGTGATTATTAGAAGTGTAGATTTACTATTAAATTCACTTACCGAAATTAACCATTCTTATAGAAGCTGGAAATACTGTTTTAAACTCCCATCTTTTAAGAGCTCATACCATAGAGTTGTTTAAACTTGAAGAGACAAATTCACAATAGAGTAGTTAATTAGATCAATATGATGATGTTTTGTTTATGTATCGCCCGTCACTAAGAGGTGTTTATTCTTTTGGGAAAATGAGTGCACTACATATTCCTTAAAATTTGTAATATTGCGTGATAGGTTAATTGCGCTTTGTTTAACTGGTGTCAATATTGTAATTGCTAAGAGACGTATCGTACAAATGTGAACGTTAACCCTGAGCTACGTAATTGTGTCGCATATCCTACTGAATATCTAAAGTTAAAAAATAACATGACCTACTAGATGTTCCGGAAACGTTTCCAATATTTAGACATAATAATAATAATAATAATAATAATAATAATAATAATAATAATAATAATAATATCAAAATGAAGTATTTTTTATGGGTTGAAGGTGTTTTGAGCAGCACGAGAGATAAAGGATTGGACGATGGAGATTTGAATGACACAAAATTGTGGAGGAGAAAGACAGTAAATTAATTAGGAAGATGTTGTGAAACATTGTGAAACCTCGTAAATTAATAAGTAATAATAATAACACATGTCTACCGCTGTGGTCTCGAGGTAGCGTGCTGCCTTGTCACGCAGCGGGCCCGGGTTCGATTCCCGATCGGGTCAGGATTCAGGGCGAGGTTAATTTCGGGGTTTTTCCTCACCTGTAAGACAAATGTCAGGAAGCTTAGGGCCCAACGGTCACCGAAAATCATTCGGTCATCATCCTTCACCGGCGCGAAAAGCAACGGGAATCTACCACACCTACAATTCCCTAGTAAAGCTGCAAAGCATAGCCCTCGGGCAGAATTACTAGGGATAGAATAATAATAGGCCTGCGAACAATTTGCGGCATGAGATATTTTAATACAAATAAGTCAAGTCAAACAACCTGATAACGGAACTGTTAGTAGTTTTTGCGTACAGATCTTTCATAATTCTATTTTTAATACAAACAATTAGAGCGCACGGTCCGCCACTATCTATGCGGTATATACGTGCTGTATTAAAATACGCAAATACTTGAAATAGTACAATTTAATAATATAATCACTGATTTTATTCACACTTGTTAGTCATTGTGATTAACTGCGGGTAGGTTCATTCGAAAACTTGCCATTCTTACATTACTGGACTTTAGGAAAGCATTCGACACGGTAGACTTTGACTTATTGTTGCATAAACTAAATAACCTCTTACTCTCTGTAAGTGCCACGCAATGGTTCAATTCCTA
This sequence comes from Diploptera punctata, assembly GCA_030220185.1. Lineage (NCBI taxonomy): Eukaryota > Metazoa > Arthropoda > Insecta > Blattodea > Blaberidae > Diploptera > Diploptera punctata. Next base: position 914,251 of record JASPKZ010003415.1, on the reverse strand, counting down.
CCTTCATGAACGCCAGCAATCTCTTGTAGGAAATCATGCATTATGTTCTTCTTGGTCCTTCTGTAAAGCTGGGGTTCCATAGGGTTCGGTGCTTGGACCTTTACTTTTTTCAATCTACATAAATGAAATATCTAACTCCCTAAAGCATTGCAAACATAATTTATTTGCAGACGACATGCAAATCTACATCCACACATACAAATATTCTCTAAATGACGGTGTTGTCAAAATTAACGAGGATCATGACTCACTAATGATTTGGACAGTTAAATATGGACGGCAATTAAATCCTAGAAAGTCACAATCAATCATTATGGGTCACCAGAGACTATTATCACCAATTAAGCTAAACACAGTCTCGCATGTGTCACTAAATGAAGTTCAAATCCCTTATAGTGAGCCAGTAAAAATTATAGGAGTATTTATTGACAACAACTTAAATTGGAATACACAAATAAACCATACATGCAAAACAGTCTCTCAATAATACATTATTAAATCGCGTAAGAAATTGTCTGCCATTCGCTCTTAGGAAAACGTTAGTAGAAACACTTGCAATGCCCCATTTTGATTATTGCGACACTCTTTTTACAGACTTAAATGTTATTTACACTCAAAGACTTCAACGTGTTCATAATTCTTGCGCACGTTTTATTTGTAGTATTCGCAAATTTGACCATGTTACACCGTCCCTGGAACAATTATCGTGGCTTCGTCTAAGAGATCATAGAAACTGTCCATTCCCTATCCCTTCTCTATAAAATCCTTCACACATCATCGCGTAATTATTTATCACGCCGCTTCATCAGACTATCCGACACACATAATCTTGACACTCGATCCCATCAGCACATTGTCCTTTATATCCCTCCTCATCACACTGTATATTATTCATTATCTTTTACGGTCTCACTTGCCAAAACATGGAATTCCCTTCCGACCTCTGTCAGAGACTGTCAAAGTATAACATCCTTCAAAAACAAATTAAAGAATTATTTAAAGCAAACTAACTTATACACTTCACTGATAGTCTTCTTTTAACAATTAATAAATTTAATTATCTATGAAAATAATATTAAGATTAACAAATATTTTCTTTTGTTTTATTTTAAATATTTTACAAACGTAAAATTAGTTTTCTACATCGCATTATTTTTCTTTGTTTTTATAAACATTAGACAGGGACAATTTAATATGTCTTGATTGTATAGTCTTTATTATTAGGTTTAGTCTTAATTTTAACTAACATTAACTGGTTGCATTATAGATCGTAATATAATAGATATTATCTTTTTGATCAATTTTTATTTAGTATTTAATATTAGAGTTAATTGAGATTGTTATATTCTGATGTTAATATATGTTTGTCCTGGTGAGTGGAAGAGAAAGTCACATGGCCTTAACTCCACCAGGCTAAATAAATCTAATCTAAAATCTAATCTAAAATCCTACGACCCACTCATGGTTACATTATAGTGCCCTGTGAAAAACTGTGGAAGTAATAAGTCCCTAACACTTGGGCCAGGAATTACTATTCTAATGCCACCAACAACATTATAAGATAATAGTACCAGTACTCCTTCCACCTCCAGCACAGATGATAATTTAAATGTATCCCTGCAATCAAAAGACAACACCAAGTCCTATCATTTAATCAAAATTAAATTATTTGGTACGCGATTTAGGTCTTACAAAAGAAAAAAGTGAACTCTTATGATCTAAAGAAGACAATCTTTTAGCTTGTGGTACAACTTCTTATTAATATAAACACCGTGAAGAAGAATTAAAAACGTATTTCTAATGTGGGGGGGATTGTGTACAGTTGTTACGTCCCTGGCTTGAAAAATCACTTGAGAACAGTTTATGAACCAGCAGATTGACATAGCAATGGAAGTCTAAAGGGCATTCTTCTGGATAATGGAAATAAATTAGTTCCAGTTACAGTAGTTAATTCACTTTACCTATACAAACATGTTTACTATTCTAGAAAAAAATAAATATATTGAACAAAAATGCTGCATGTGTTGTGACCTTAGGAGTAATTTATTGGGGAAAACAAAGAGGGTATACGAAATTTCTGTATTTTTTTCGTGCGATTAGCATTTTAGAGCCGGAGAAAGGCAATGCGAAGTTACTAATTGGCCAAAAAGAAAACAGCTGGTGCCAGGGACAAATAAATTAATAAATCGCCCAATATTAGAATCTGAAAAAGAATACTATCTACTTTGCATATAAAACTAGGGTTAATTACGCAATTTGTTGAAGTTTTGGATAGAAATGTCCCTTTCTACCAGTGCATTGCTAAAACAAATTCTGTTATTATTATTTATTAATTATTTATTAATCATTGATTAATATGAGAAAATTTGTAAAAACCATGCTCGAAAAGTTCAGAGCACTGGGCTGTAATATGAGCTTGTAATTATGCTTCCTTCAGTCTCATTTTCAACAATTCCCAGAGAATTTAGGAGCACTAAGTGATGGACGTGGTGAGAGATTCCATCATAAAGACATACAAGAGATGGAAACGAGGTACTAGAGTCGATGTGTGATGTCTCCAAGGTTCCTACTTACGTTGTGTTTGGTAAGAGAAAATACTCGGCAGGAGCACAAACACCAATCAACTCACAGTTCATTTCTTGCTAACAAGCAAATCTTCACCTGGGGTAAAAAAACAAAACAAATGTCGTTATTACAGTTCGTATAAGCATTACCCTTGTTAAATCTTTTCAATTTGTTCCCAACTCGTATATTTACAACTTCGTTGGATGTCTTATTTGGATACAATATTCTGAGAAACTGCAAGTATTCAACAGAGTAATACAAAAATGTCTAAAATTGTTTTGAGAAACTGTAAAGTAATCAACAGAGTAATACAAGAATGTCTAAAATTGTTTTGAGAAACTGCAAGAATTCAACAGAGTAATACAAAAATGTCTAAAATTGTTTTGAGAAACTACAAGTAATCAATAGAGTAATACAAGAATGTCTAAAATTGTTTTTAAGAAACTGCCGTAATCAACAGAGTAATACAAGAATGTCTAAAACTGTTTCGAGAAATTGCAAGTAATCGACAGAGTAATACAATAATGTCTAAAATTGTCTTGAGAAACTGCAAGTAATCGACAGAGTAATACAAGAATGTCTGAAATTGTTTTGAGAAACTGTAAAGTAATCAACAGAGTAATACAAGAATGTCTAAAATTGTTTTGGTCTCCAAAATTGTAGGTGGATGAAAAATGTAAAGAATGATCTGAAAATTCTGGGTCTGAGAATTTGGAAGGTGCATACCAGAAATATAATGGAATGTTAGATTTTTTGCCAGAATCCGAGATTCTTTTGTTAGAATGAAGAGTTTTATATAATGTTGATGAAGAGTAATAATAAACTGCTTTTATTAAATCACTATGTAAAACTTGGTTTATATCATATTGTTACATAAACGAAACATGTAAAAAATATTCGAAAGGATTTTTGTCCCCAGTTCTGTAAACCATATTACATAATTTCTTAGGGAATTAACTGCTAATATTACTTCTACTTAAGTATCAATTACTAAAACTATCCAGTGCTCTGCGTACTGGAACCAGTTACAACTCCATACAAAGAGAATACCAGAATACTCTATCGGTACATACCTGAAACTTTGAGTGTATCATCCATGCTCTATATAAACCCTTGCACCAAACGTTAGCTGCAGCGAATAACCATAAATAGCCGAATTATTTGTTCATAATTTGTTGGAATATATAGTAATAATTACACCGGACGTGGGTAAAGGAACTGTGCAATCCTAACGGTCGGCTTTCATCATGTGTTGGCGGAGAACTACGGTTCATATGCTGGGAGTAGTCTCCATGGGGAAATAAATATTCTCATTGAATATTGGCTAATATTAGATAGGTACCAACGGAGGATCTTGAGGAATTAGAGTAGCTACAATAAATACCGGTTACCGGTTCTGAGAAAACTAGCTACAACGGCTACACATATGTAACAATGGTTCGATGGTCGTCAATCTCTGTAATTGGCACATGGATTTGAGGCATGTTGCCGGCTGGTAGACTTCTAGGCTTGTCGCTCCAAGTAGAATTTTGATAGAGTTATCCTCTTAATCTTCTGCTTTGTCTTTTCCTTTTCATTATTTCACACATTATAGACCTACGCAAACCAATATGACGTGTAGAGCAATAAATATGTCAATGTATATTTCAATATATGCACAATTCAGGGTGATGAAATGATTAGCTCATTAACAAAAACTATGAAGCTTATGAAATACCCGAGACATAATACGAAAAATCCTACTTCTAAGTGTTGCAAAGAAAATGAAACATATTTTTCTTGTTCTATGTCGGCGTTCTTTTTAGCAGATCCAAATGACTTCTCTCCTATTACATTATGATCTTCACGCCATTTTTCTACAAAACCATTTTCATAAAACATTCTCATGATTTTGTTGATACTTTTGAGCAGAGGATTTCCTTTTCTTACATAGAAAGAAAAACTGAAGTTAACAATGCTCTCTTCCAATGGACATATCGCTCTATACCTTGGTTTTTTCAATATTATTTCTTTATAATAATCAATCATAAATGATGGCAATGCTGTAACGTAATTATTTTGTAATGCCTTTTCAATACATGAAATGTAATTCATACATCTTCTATTCATATTTTTTATTTTCTGGTAGTATGGGTCGGGAAACTGGTTAATGAGGAGTTCAAACACTGAACAATAACCGATATCCATCTCAGAATCCAAAAGTTCTTCTAGGTTTGATATCTGCTTCTCTTTATATGGTTGTACCAGAAAACTCGTAAAGAATGTCTGAAATATTAAGGTCATAGCGAAACAAAATATTAACCAAGTGACCAATAATATTTTAACTCTGAAAGTAAAAGGCACTCTCGGGATGGACACCCCAAGTGACAAAGAAAATAAAATATAATGAACACTCAACAATGTCTTTGTAATTCTTTTGTTCTCTCGTGTCACTGATCACTTCGTACAACCATATAATTATCACAAAGCACGAGAATGTGATGCATACCATAATCCAAATTGCAGGTGAAAAACACCCTGAACATTGTTCCATATCGACGAGCACGTTTGGAACATGGAACATACCACTGAACAGGTGAACTCATAAATGGCACAGAAGGATCACCAAGAGAATAAAGCAAATCGTTCAATGGTAATGAGCCAATGATTACATCAGCATTGTCAGGGTATAAATCTACCAACAGTTTGGTCATTAACACACCGAATATTTCATCATCAGAAATATTTTTTAAAGGTTGAAAACTGTAAGAAGCTTTGAGATTTAGTTTATTAAGAATATTTTCCAGGAATTTAATTTCTAATTTATTAAAATCAATATTTGTACTGACTTCATAACCATTTTCAACATCGTACTGAAATTCGAAACCAAATATTCTTAATGGGTAGCCATGTAAGTCATTTGAAACCTTTCTGGGAAACAAATGACGATTGTTTTGAAAGCTCTGATTACTGTAACAGGTATCCAGGTATGTTATGTTGCTTTCTTTGTCATTACGAAGTCCTGATTGAAAAGGAAACCATGTATATATATTAAAATGATGCGTATGTAGATTATGAATCGTCTTTTGCATGGATTCATTCACTGCAATCATGACGTCACAATCAACTATTTGGTAATTGTCATATAACATTTGAAGTATTTTTATGGCAATCTGAAATTTAGTATTTTGTGTTAGAACTATAAGAAACTTAGCATTATGATTTAGAAATTCATCTGTACTTAAACGATCAATTGTATCAGTCACAGAAGTGGCAATATCTTCATTTTCTCTTCTTGGCCAAATGAAAATAATACAACTCTGATATATTTCTTTGCTATTTCTTCTTTTGAAATGTTTCCCATAATTGGAAAACAATTGAATTACCCAATCACTTTCGTAGAATTCTTTTAAAACGCCATCTGGTAATAATGGCAACCGTACACTACGACTGAAAGGAAGATTAACTATTTCTTCTGGAAAATATATTAACACTGATTTTTCTTGATTGAAATGTTTTCTAGCGACATTTGTGACACATTCTATGAGAGCCTCCTTCTGCTGTTCGAGAAATAGTTTTTCACTTAACGACAATGTAATGTAATACAATCCAACTAATAATATTATTATTGCAAACTTCATAATATGTTATTATATCTTACAGCTTTAAATAATACATAAATTTGAAAAATCGAAAATAGTTTTAAAAACGCCTTTTTACATTCTTTCTTGTAAACTGAGCTAATTCACTTGGCTATCGAAAAACTCTGATTATTCGAATATCTTAGTATATTTATAGCTGGTGTGTTCCTGGAAATTAAAAAGGATAAACTTTTTGAAAGTTTATGGTAGATGTGTTGTTGTAGATGTGAAGTTGGTAATTCACTCTTTGATTATTTGCTACAACTACTTCGTATAGAATGATACTTTAGCAGATCAGAAGACTAATTAGATTAAATGGAACAGATTGCTATCCTATCTACTACAAAAGAGAGTAAGACTCCAAAGTTATGTCACAGGTTTTCAACTAAGAATATCAATTAAGAATATTATTATCTATGATATCGTGTTATCATTTTACACCTACAGTACCTTTTTTTCACATTTTCATATAACCTCTTACCTCAAAAGGGATTTATAAATAGGTTAGATACACATAATCAAGATAAATATTGCACCCAATTTGTATTATATTTTATAACCTCTGACTCCTGTTATGCTTCCAAATTTAATATCCGAACTTTTTACACCTGTTTCTGTATCCCATTTGCATTCATCAAATGAGTTCTTTACCGGATATTAGAAATACTTTCGATATTTTTTTTTCTGTTGAACTTATGATCAAAATTGTCAGATAAACGTTGCTTAGATATTTACACAACATATTCATTTCCTTCTATACTTATATATTATATATATATAAAGCTTGTTCTGATTAGTTTGTATAATATATTTAGAGTGTTAACATCATATACTTTCTTATGAAATTAAGAAAATATATGGTATAAGATATATGTATGTATACGTGTGTAAGGTTAATTACTGTGGAGAAAACTTGCGGCAGAAATATTACTTGTTTTCTACAAACAACATAATGCGAGACATCCTTCCCTTATAGGCAATATTTATTTTTTTAACCAATACCACTATGTTGTCTTTATGAATTTATGGTATTCTCTCCTCGCACGGTAGAATTGCAACCCACTTCTTGCATTGGTGCGCCCAAATAGAAATAATTCCCTGATTTGAATCAAGCCCAGGACCCCTAAACCGTAATCAGAAGCTCTGACCACGAGCCCACGAGGCTGGTCTCCATTGGCATTATTGAAGATGGTAACTGTATTTAACATATAGTATAAGGAAAAAAGGGAAGAGAATATTAAAAGGCGAATGTTCCTCCAGTGATTATAACTATATAACCACTTCTCATATCATTGTAATTCCCTGTCTCCCTCGTCAGTCCCCACTACTCTTCTCCCGTATGTATAAAATATATATAATATATATGTATGTATGATATGTCATCATCATCATTAATTGCAGGCATTGATTAGGCGATTGGCCTGTTCCGCTTCAGAATAGAAATTGATCCCTCCATCTCTTCTTAGGTCTTACTGGGTCTATCCGCCCTGTGGGTCTGTAGTTCAATAGCTGCGGAAGTAGTCTATTGTTTGACAATCTAAGAAGGTGTTCATGCCAATTATTTTGATATATTTGAATGGTTTCAGTTATTGCTGGTGTGTTGAGAGCTTTGCGGATATCTTCATCACGCATGTGGTCATAAAGTGTATAACCCGCTAAAGGTCTTAATAACTTCATTTCTGTAGCTAGTATCCTATTTAGTTTACCTGTAATAAGAGTCCAGGTTTCATAGTTGGAAGTGCCATTGTTTTATAAAATTTTAGAATTTTATCTGGACGAACGTTTCTGAGAAACGTGTTTTTTATTGTTCCTATAAGTTTTTTAAATTTGACCAATTTTATGTCTATGTCTTTACATGTCTCGTAGGAAAGGTTGCAGCTAAGATAAGTAAAGTTATTAACTTGTTCTATTATATTGTTGTTAATAACAATTTTAGTTCTTATCGGTATTTTCCCTTGAAATGCCATATATATATATATATATATATATGCTTAACTGTTATGTTAGCCGCTAGATGTCAGTTGGAACAAATAACCGCTACCTGTTGTGTGAATTGAGAATACTACATGTATAAGAAAATTGTATGTTTGTGTTGGAATTCTTGGGTAGCTCAGTTGGTTAGAGCGCTAAAGGTACAGACTTTAGAGACTCGAGTTCAAATCCCGACTCAAGCATTCATTTTTCTTTTCATATCATATTTGCCTTCATTGCCAAATGTCAAAAATATATTTATAATATCTATATATACAAGCGTTACTGCTATAAAGTAAATATTCTCTTCAAAAATTTGCTTAACTGTTATGTTAGCCGCTAGATGTCAGTTGGAAGAAATTTCCTCTACCTCTTGTGTGAATTGAGAATACTACATGTATAAGAAAATTGTATGTTTGTGTTGGAATTCTTGGGTAGCTCAGTTGGTTAGAGCGCTAAAGGTACAGACTTTAGAGACTCAAGTTCAAATCCCGACTGAAGCATTCATTTTTCTTTTCATATCATATTTGCCTTCATTTCCAAATGTTAAAAATATATTTATAATATCTATACATACAAGCGTTACTGCTATAAAGTAAATATTCTCTTTAAAAATTTGCTTAACTGTTATGTTACCCGCTAGATGTCAGTTGGAAGAAATTTCCTCTACCTCTTGTGTCAATTGAGAATACTACATGTATAAGAAAATTGTATGTTTGTGTTGGAATTCTTGGGTAGCTCAGTTGGTTAGAGCGCTAAAGGTACAGACTTTAGAGACTCGAGTTCAAATCCCGGCTCAAGCATTCATTTTTCTTTTCATATCATATATATATATATATATATATATATATATATATATATATATATATTGCTTACATGTGCACCGTATAGGTGCTGGATCAAACCGTTATTGTTGATAACTATTTTGACTGGAAAGCATAGATTGTTCAAATGGTGACATCTTTGCCCGGGCCCATAGAGGCTGTTATGACCCCGCTGGTTTTCTTAGCTTAAAGGACCTTCGGGACTTGGAAAATCTGGTAGCGTGTTTATCTAGCCGAGCGTTAGTGTGAGGAAGAACAGTAAATCATGATGCGATTTGAATTAAACAATGGATTCTTATTTTAAGCTATTTTATTACTAAAGTATAATAATTACAATCCCTAAGTATTCTAGCCCTAAATAACTAATCTAAGCCTATATTAAAACCACAGTACTTTCTGGGGTTTGAGAGAGTGGGAGTTGTGGAAGTTATAAATCTACCTTAATCTACATGTTTAAAAATGTTATATCCCTTTTTGAAAATTTAATATCGAAATAGTTAATTGTACTTGATTCCCTTCCTAAAGTCCAGAACACATATTAAGAAAAATGGTCGGTGACTTACCCTTCAGCACTCTACACAGACAGACCCGAGACCCTCACTTCTTCCGTGTTATATACTCAAATTGACCTCTAGTTAGCCTAACTGTACTCACATTCCAATAAACTAAATGTAGAGATTTTACAGTTATCTAAGCAAAACTTTGCTCTGAACTATATAATGTCTAAACTCTATTTCAACAGACTTTGCTTGAATAATTAAAAAAATCTGTAAGACAATTATATATCTATATAAACGACTCTATGTATTCATAACAGAGGCAATGAGGAATTCAACTTTCTTTACTAAATTCTCCCAATATGTAATGTTTACTGACTTATAAAATACAATCGTGGAAGCTTTGAGATAAAGGAACTAACACACGCTTCAGCAAGCTTTTGAATTTTGACTTTGATACCTGACTTATGCTAACTACTGAATGAATAGGCGTAAGTAAAAAGCACAACTAAGCTTTTAGTGCGAGTGAAAAATATATTCAGATGTAATATAAAGGTAAATAAATAAATATTCAATTTACAAAAAAAGAAATTATAGTAGATCATCTATACAAAAAGAAAATATGATATAAATCGACATACATACATACATTATCACTCACTCTAGTCCAGCCTCGGGTAGGGGGGAAATACTGTCCTAGCGTCCCCACCCTGGCTTACTGGACTAAACAAACTAAACCAGCTCTCCTGAGCTGCTCTGACCAGACTCCAATGGTGACTAAGCAGATGATGTTTCGATGTTACAAAACACAGCTATTTATGAGAGTTCACAGGGAGAGGGGGAATGCGCGGTAGCACAGGGTGCGTACTAGGAAAGGAAGGGATAGATAGGAAAGCATTTGGTACTGTTCATAAAGATGACACTAGAGATGGAGACGCGATGACGTATAGTTTGCGCAGTAAGACGTAATTCCAGTATCGAAATGTCCATTTCGGTACACATGTTTGGGTAATATTATTGGTTATAACCGCAATGTAAATGTAGTCCAGCAATTATATTTGAGGTAGTTATTTCGGAGCTACCAGTATTCAAAAACGTAAACAGTAATTTTGGACGTTTACAAATTATCAGTTTCAATTTACATTCTCGAGAAGTTTTAATATATCTGATTGTGAGTGTACAAAGAATTAAGTCTAAGGCGAGTGTCAGTATTTTATTTTCGTAAGATTTTTATTCGAAGAATGTAAATAAAATTCTATAATTTTATATTATAAACTGATTGTATATGAGATTATAGATAAACCAGATATAATCTTAATAAAATACTGTCACTGATAACGGTGATGTTTGGAACAAGTAGAATTTATTTCAGAACTTCACACAGGTTTAACATAAACATTTCAAACTTCTATATTTTATTGACAATAATTAATTTATAAAATATGTATTTTCATTTTCCAAGTCCTTGATGTTTCCACAGAATTGCTGGAAAAGTTAAAATCTGTTCCATCTCCAGTTGCCTTAGTTCTTGCTAAAAAAGCATATTAAGCTTTACGCACTCACTTCACGGGTCTGCTTCCCAAACTTTCATTGCTTAATAAATCAGGCATAAAAATGTATGCAAATCTCGCTGTGTGCAAAACCGACGGCGCTCGCGAACCTTGCCGAAGACAATTCTTTTAGAACTGAGACTTATAGAAACGAAAATTTGCTAACTTCGCGCGCGGATAGTTCACCTTGCGAACTTTCAAACAAAGGCGTCGCAACACTCCATCACAATACACTTATGGTGGCAGTATAATGTAATTTCCTGAGGAATTTAAGTCGAATAATTTAATATATTTCTTACAAATAAAAACATTGCTCCTCAAACACCGAGTGGTAACCAAACAATCTCTAATGTATCAATTAGAGTCTATCATGAAAAGAGATGCAAATATGTCGCTACCAGAAATTTAGAATACTCGGCATTCAAACTCATCGGTAAGGGATAAGCCATATCGATGGTCCAGAACCATACTGTCCTAAGTCAATTTTTTAGCATTCTTTTTACGTTTCTTACGTTTAATGTCCCGTGTTCATGTGCACCGTGAAAATGAACAGGAATTCGACAATTCGGTTAAAAATCTATAGAAAATATCGCATTCCTGTTTTATTCTCACAATGCACATGGACATGGGGCCTAAAATATCAAGAATAATCATTATTCTACGAGATGGACTTGGAACAATATGACTCTAGGTCATCGATATGTCGAGACTCGTTGAAGGATTTCGCCGAACCTGACACTAGACTGCGTTGGCACTTTGTTTCTAACTGTCTTCCCGCCACCTGTACTGCTTGTTGTCACAGTGAGTTAATTTAATACAAAATTCATAGACAAATTTTTATTGACGGATCATGTATACGATTGTTTAAAAATGGCGAAAACTGTTTCACTGTTCAAGAAAAATTAATTGTCCCGCAAGAAAATATCGTTTTTTATTCGTGGGAGAAATAAATTAAGTCCTAAAAAATCCAGTCGGTGTCTAGCTCTGTGCGCAGTGTTAAGATCACTTAAAAGTTCGACGTTTTTTCCATTAAAAAATCGTCGTATTCAATGATCAGGCTTACATCCTGCTGACTTAGTAGAAACTTATTTTTGTATTTATTTTATTTTATTTTATTTTATTTGCGTTTTAATATCATGATAATCATTCAAACACTCTGGAAGAATAAATTAAAGACTCCAATCACACGAGAAATTTCAGAAATATGTATTAGAAGCTCCAGGAATCTATTAATCGATGTCAGAAATGCGTACATCTGGTGGGACATTTCTATCATCTACCTTAAAAAATTGGTGAAATATTCTATTTCTATTGCAGTTGATTCCGTTTTTAATTTCAGTGAAATATCTTCTTCTTCTTCTTCTTCTTCACTTCACGGGCCAGGCAAATTGCCTGTTCCGCCTCACAGTTGTTCTGTCCATCTTTTCACTGGCCTTCCTACATTCCTTGAACCTCTTGGCTTGTAGTTGAATGTAATCTGAATACATTCATTCTTTCCACGTGTGAAATATCATATTCATAATTTGACCTGCTTCCTTCCGCAAAATTCTTCAACCAATCTCGACGTATAGCCACACACTAACTCACATACAAAGTACGCTCAATGTTCGGTAGCGTCTACTTTGCTTCTCTTTCTATATTTTCCTCGAGTGTTTACAATACGGCTATGTTTTGTTAAAAGTTATTATCCATTATGTTGATTTTTTATTTTTCTAATATTTGTATTGTATTATAAGCCTATGTTTTCCCTTTACAGAGATTTAGGCGCTCTCCCCCTACAGAAAATAATTTGAAACATACTAATTTAGTTACACTTGTTTTCGTATAGATGTCATTTTTGAGTGGTACGTGGTCAGCGTTCCGCCTCATACTGACATCTAGGAAACCAAGGTAGTACTAGGACGGGAAAATTCGGTAAATTTGCTTAGAGCCCTTTTCATTTAGGCTTAAGGATTTTTTACGAGCCTGAAAATCTTCAGACTCGGGACCCACGGCTTAAAGTCCCTCCCGCAGGACTTGCTCCTTGGATTTTTCTGTCCTAAAAAATCCATCGACCCCGGCCGGGTTTGAACCCGCGACCCTTCGGACCAGAGGCAAGGAGCATAACCACTAGTCCACCGCGGTTCTAACATACAGATTGTAAATTATATTATGAGCTGCCATATTTTTATATCTCAAACTTTTTTTTTCATTGCACCAAGTTCGAAAATACGATCACATTTCTCCATTATTCCACGAATTGTCATGGCTACATCTAAAAGAGAGAAGAAAATCGCACTGTCTAATTCTCCTATTTAAGATCCTACATACCTCGATTCCCAATTATTTATCATCCCGTTTCCAGTATCTATCCTCAAACATAACTTAAACACAAGATCACAACATAGTCTCTTACTTAATATACCGCAACAGAACGGAAGTAATTGCTTTTGCAGATGATTTGTTAGTACTGACAAAGGGCAGCAGTGCTAAGGAGGCTGAAAATTATGCAAATCAAGACATAAAAAAGATCGAACTCTGGGCTAAAAATAATAAAATTAAATTTAATGATGCAAAATCAAAAGTATTGATAATATCCAGGAAGAGGAACGCACATAACGCAGAAGTAAGCATTTACCTCAACAATAAAACGCTACAACAGGTAGATGAACTGAAATATCTTGGTATATATTTTGATAGGAAACTCAACTTTCACAAACACATAGACCACCTTTATGACAAAGCAATAAGATTAATTCATTCCTTATCAAAATCAGCAAAACTTAAGTGGGGACTTGGCAACAAAGCTCTAAAAACCATTTACAGTGGCGCTATTGAACCAATCCTGACATACGGTTCACCCGTATGGGAAGAAGCCCTGCGAAACAAAAAGAACTTGAGGAAAATCCAAAGAGTTCAAAGGATGATTAATATCAGGATTTCAAGATCATATCGGACAGTATCATACGACGCGTCCTGCATCATAGCAGGAATACAACCTATTGATTTGACAATTACCGGAAAAGCAAAAATATATAAAGACATACATGGTGAAAGAGAGTATGAAACTCCTTTGCAACCATGCAACTGGACCCATCCAGCAAGAAAGGTAGAAATAAAAGAAACAGATGAGACCAATGAACACGATTTCTACATTTACACTGACGGAAGCAAAACAGCAGACAAAGTAGGAGCAGCGGCTGCAATAATTCAACATGGGATGCTCATACGTTAGCTAAAGTACAGGTTAGACGGCAAGTGCTCTAACAATCAGGCAGAGCAAATTGCCATTGAGAAATCACTACAGGAAATGCAAACAATACAAGGTTTGCATACCGAAGAAAAAACCATAGCTATATTCACAGATAGCAAAATAACGTTATTATTGCTAAAAAACAATTCAAAATACAACCCAACAATAGAAAAAATTCTGGACATCATCAGAGCTTTAGAGGAAAACAACTGGAAAATTTACTTCTCCTGGATTAAAGCACATATCGGGATTGCCGGTAACGAAATGGCAGATAAAATGGCAAAAGAAGCTGCTCAAGACGAAGGAATTGAGATCGTTTACAATAAGATCCCAAAATCGGCCATTACAACGGCAGTAAAGGAAGCGGGATTAACAGAATGGCAGCACAGATGGAGCAACTCAATAAAAGGAGACATCACGAGGTCCTTCTTCCCTACTGTTACAGACAGACTCAAGATCAAGTTACCCGCAACCTCCGAGTTCACCGCTATGATCACAGGACATGGTCAAACCAGGAGTTATCTTCACAGATTCCGCATTATAGAAGATCCAACCTGCACTTGCAATAGAGCGGAACAAACAATAAATCATCTAATATATGAATGTGAAGATCTAAAACACCAGAGAATGACATTAATAAGTTGTATAAAAAATACTGGAGACTCTTGGCCTTGTACAAACAAAGAATTAGTTAATAAGCATTTAATAGCATTTAGGAAGTTTACTGAAACTATAAAATTGATAACGTAAATATATATTATAGTATATAAACAAATATGTATGATTATACTTAGGATTACGTAAATTAAGTTACATTGTTATTATGTAAATAGAAAATAGTTATTAAGTTTAGAAATAGCCAGAATTGATAATGTAAATATGTAAATATGTAATATAGTGTATAAACAAAAGTATGACTAGTATTAGAATTAAGTAAACTAAGTAATTAGGAACAGAAAATAGTTATTAAGTAAGAGATAGTCAACAATTTATATTTGAAAATGTACACCTTGTTATATGAACAGTAATGTAAGACAATTTGTATCAGCTTTTAAAAAGCATGTAATATTACTTTGTAATGGGGCATGCTGTTGATTCAATAAAGAAAAAAAAAAAAAAAATAGGACATCACATCACTCCATGTCATATACCATCTCCACTTCTCGCAACTGGAATTCCCTACCACAAGATATAAGGGGCTGCCGGACATTGGCTTCTTTTAAAAAAAATCTAAATCTATATTTGCTCTAAACTCGACTTCATTATTATCCAGTGTAAGATATATATATTAATTGGTGTTTCCCGTATAATGTATCATATTTATATTTATTATTATTATTATTATTATTATCGTATCATTATTGTTATTACCCTATAAAATGTTGTTTGTACATGACATTTACATTGCTACATTTATTGTATCTTTAACTTAATGTTGAGTGATTCCGGGTTATGTGGCCGTGGTCCATAGTTGGTGTTGATACCAGACGTTTCGCCCTCAACTGCGGAGGGCATCTTCAGTGGCGAGTGCTTCTATGCGTGTTTCCTGGTCGGTAGATCTTCCGACCAGGAAACACGCATAGAAGCACTCGCCACTGAAGATGCCCTCCGCAGTTGAGGGCGAAACGTCTGGTATCAACACCAACTATGGACCACGGCCACATAACCCGGAATCACTCAACATTACGATTACCGGCCGTGAAAGCCTGCATTCAACTGTATCTTTAACTGTTTATAATTAGTATAGTATATATCTATATTTGTCGAATAATTATTTGTATTTGTGCTGGTTGAGTGGAAGAGAGGGCCTTATGGCCTTAACTCTGCCAGAATAAATAAAGTATTATTATTATTATTAAAAGTTGTCTTACGACATTTCTGGAAGAAGTCTCTCCGGGAGTTGCGGAATTGTAAACTACTTACGAGGTTGGGTCGCCTGGGAGACAGACCTACATTACTCCGATGATGTGATGAGTGATAAATGAATCAAAGCATCAGGGCAGTCCTTAAACCTGAACTAAATGTAAATTATATACTATGGGCGACTACACAAACAATTCACTTTAAGGAAATACTGTGGTCTGACTATCTATAATACTGTAGCCACGTTGAGCCATAGCTTCTCCTTTGTAAGGAGTTATAGACCCAGTTAATTTTTAGTAACCTTATTTGCTCATAGATGTCATGCTGTCAACACACCGACCCTATGAGACATCTAACAGGCTACTAATTATTACTAGGACGTTGAGGTCGGTAAATGTTCCTTAGAGGCATTTTATTCAAGCTTAAGGATCTTTTACGGGCCTGAAAATATTCAGATTAGGGACACATGGCATAAAGTCCCTTCCGGAGGACTTGCTCATTGGATTTTTCCTTCCTAAAATATCCATCGACCCCGGCCGGGTTTAAACCCGCGACTCTCGGAAATGGGAAATGCTTTTAAAATTGATAATAATCAAATTCTTATTTACAGTTGTATTTTTAACTGCGTGACTGTGTTTGGAGTTACCTAGGTTTGATCTTGACTGGGATCTCAGGTTCTAATACTGGCGGTTCCAGAGGGATGTTGGTAGGACATATTGGGATTTTTCGGGTTTTTCCCGAGTTTCATCACACCAATCTCTCCATTCCCCCTTCCCTCCCATTCATGTAATTTATTTCTCATTAATTAATTTCGGATCACTCTTCACCTCATCTCATGTTAGGGAAAATATTTTGGTTGGCAATCCACTGGTGTTGAAAATATGTTGTTGCAGGGATCTACTGGTATTCACCAGGGTGGTCCCTCATGACTCCGAGCCTGAACAATAAAAAAGGGCAGAAAAGGCCAACTGGAGGTTTGCAGTTCTCCCTCGCGCCCACAGACCTAACCTAAATTGGCGGTATTGGTCATTGGAGTAGAAACTGGCGCGAAGGAACTGGAAGACAACCTACAACTTACATAACAACGTAGAGTAGACTTTCATTCCACTCATCTCAATATTATTTGGATAGCGCAATATATCTTTCAGGTCGCAGTGTTCAGGACAGTCTGCCCTCCAAGTCTCAATAAAAAATAAAGAATAATAATTAATAATTGGGTTCTGTCACGCAGTTTGAATTGGTGGAGAGATGAGTTGGAATTTTGTTATTTGAAAGTCCAATATCTCACTTATATCAGTAAATAAGCCATGGATGACACCCCAGTTGGTTTCTTGACTGTGCCTAGGCACTATGTCAAGGTCGTGCAGGAACTGTGTATACTAAGCGAATTTCACAGCAGATCGAATTTATGCCAAAATGTATGATGATTTGCAGAATATATCTAACTTCTGTTAATTAAAGTATATGTATTCACTTTCGTTGAAAGAAACAAATATGGGGGCCGACAGAGCTATTTCTAAATTTCGGTTGTCAGATAAACCCAGACTTGTAAATATCGAATTTCACGAATTTATTTAGAATACTTTTTTCGTTTTATTTCAGTACAACATATCGAGTTTCGTTGCGAAAATCTATAACTGCATCCGCTAGAGGAATATTTAATTGCGTCGCTTCAGGTTAACCCCCACTCTTAATGATTAGATTTTGCTGGACTATTTAACTCATGCCTCAAATGGGAGTCGATGACCAATCAAATTTCAATGAATTTTCATTTACAACCAATCACAGCCTTATTTCACCTCGATTTTATTAACTTAATTTTGCCATATTAAAGAAAGCTCCTCCTTTTCAACATTCTGAATAGGTCATATTTTGCAGTAACTGACAGTCTAAGAATTACATTGAATATAACAATTATATATTAAGATGTAAGAATCCTAGAATGCAAGTGGCTCCCAGATTGTATATATAGTGCACGAATGTAACCAGATACTGCTTGCGGGATATAACAGGAAACATTTGTAGCAATTGATTATACCACAATAAAAAGAAACCACTGTTTGCACTTTCTGAAACGTATTATTTCCCAGGTTTTACGTTCCAGAAAAATATAATTGACATATTTACATCATAGGACACAAGGAATTAATTAATAACCTATAATGTTGGTTATAATATACAGTTTTATGTGTTTCATTTTTTCTCCACTAGAGTGCATTCTTACAATATTGCGATAATTTCACAATAAATAATATGATCCGGTTGCAATGATGAACAAATGAAACACAACAAACGTTTCTCATTTGTTTTCAAACATCGCCGTTTACATTAAATATGAGATATTTTAAAATAACTATATTCAAATAATTATTTTTGATTAAACAGCTTAATTTAACAAATGCCGCTCTTGATTTCCAAATTTTCCAGATAAATTCACTTCTCACTTCGTGATATCGTGAATTTACCGATAATTTGGAAATCTCTCGTGGCATTACTTACAATAAAATACTGGACCTTACTATTATTATATTGATTTACACTGGGTTTGGTTCCGAAAGTAAATATAAAATTCTGTCCCTTGAGCATAAATTAGGCACACACACTCATATACCATATAACATTAAAATAATAATAAATTCCGAACCGGGATTTGAACCCGTTATATACGTTAATGACATAGTAACTAGTCCACTCAGGCATCCCAGTACAGACATTTATATTTCTCCCTTATATATAATGCTAGTCCATCGCTGTGGTCTCGAGGTAGCGTCCTGCCTTGTCACGCAGCGGGCCCGGGTTCGATCCCCCGGTCGGGGCAGTTTTTCTGGGTGAGGTTTTTATCGGGTTTTTTCCTCACCTGTAAGACAAATGTCAGGAAAACTTTAAGGCCCAAACGGTCCCCGAACCGAAATCATATCGCCATCATTATCATCATCAACCTTAACATTATCACCATCATCATCATCATCTTTCACCGGTGTGGAAAGCAACGGGAAGCTACCACACCTACAATTTAATTCCCTAGTAAAGCTGCAAGCATAACATGAAAATGTTATGATTGCAATGAAGGACCTGCCTTCGGGCAGAATTATGGCTTGTATAACAAGTAAGCACTTAGAGACAATATTTATTTTATAGCAGTAACGCTTCTTTATTTCGATGTTATATAATATACTGTACATATACATTTTTGTCATGGTCAATTTCCTTATGTAGTAAGTAGGGTTGATGAAGATTTGTAAACTTTTTTTTTTTTTTCTAAGAACAACCTTCATTCGGAATTCGATAATAAAATTAGTGTACTTATATTATCTTAATGTTTAATTGAAATTATATAGGCATACTTATTTTTTTCCAAAAAAACATGGAACTGAAATTAAACATTTTTTGGGAAAATTTGTGTTATTAGAAACAAAATTTATTATATATTTTTGTGTAATTATTTGTACTCTAATTACAAAATAGTTTTGGTAGCTTACATTGCTTATACCCTGTAGACCGTTTGTAATAATGTTAAGCGATTATTAATCTTTTATTCATCAACATTTATATTTTTCATATACTAACATGCACACTTTAAAACAGAACGTATGTAATTTTGTTAATTGCTGCTGATGTTATCAACTATCTAGATAACATTTATTTCTCCTCTATCGTGTACCCTTTTATCAATTCAACAAATATGGCTCATCGTTTATGTTAAAGTTTTCACACTCTTTGACATTAACGAACTTGGAATTTTATGGCTGCGCGGACATAAGCTCTCCATATATCCTTATCCTGAGCTAATATTTTCCAATCATTTCTTGTAGATTTCACATACTGAATTCATTGTCAATGTTATTTCTCCGCCTCATTCTTGACCTAACAGCTGACACTTTTCCCTCCGATATTGCTACAAGAATTTTTGGAACCTCTCTTCCATTCCCCAATCGTGCGACGTTTTCTTGTCATAGAAGTCCATGAGACTAAACTGTTATTACATCTAGTTTGCAATAAAAATCGTGTAGTCCACTGTTATGTAGTATTTTACACACTCAGCTTTCTGTTCGTCACTCCTAGGTCCAAAATATTACCTGAGAACCTTGTTCTCAAAAACTCGTATTATTTTTTATTCCCTTTCAGTAAGAGACCAGACGTCTAATCCATACAATATAAGTATTAGATTAACTGTTTTATATACTTTTACTTTAAGATTTTTTAGAGAATTTGGTATGAAAAGAGTCACTGTAATGCAACATTTCAACCGTTTAGTTTCTTCTGCACACCATTCCTGATTTTAATTATTTTTCCTAGGTATTTGAATTCTGCCCCTCTTCAGAATAGCCGCCATTTGTTATTAACTGTTCCTTACTATTAATTAATTTATTTGTAAGTGTGACTTTACATTTAGTTTTTATTTATGTTTACTTCCAGCTCCAATTACTTAGTGTAACTCAATTATTGAATGTGCGTGTTGGCTCTTAGTATCTCTTCGTTATTGGCTAATAATACTACACCAAGAACATCTTTTTACAGCTAATTAAAACCAGTAAGTTATAGGTCAAGGCCTATTTTTCTTCTAAATATTTGATGGCATGCTCTAGCTCAAAGTTGAATAGTAGAGGATATGGTAGTTCTTAGGAAAATTTTTGGACCAAAGAGAGACTTACGGACAGGTTAATGGAGAAGACTACGTAACAGTGAGCTATATAATCTTTATAGGAAACCAGATATATTAAGAATAGTTAAATCCCATAGACTGCGATATTTGATACTGATGGAGAATAGAAGAGGAACTCAGAAGCTTCTCTAGGGAATCCAGAGAAAAAACGGCCAGTTGGTATAGCCTACCAAGAATGAAGTAGGAGAATAACATCAATCATGATATGAACGAAGTAGATTATACAGGGGATGATTGTAAAACATTAACTCTGGGTAGGGATGTGTGGAGAGCTTATGTGTGCGCAGCCATGAATCTTGTTGTTCCATAGTACCAGTGAGTTGGGGAGGTAGAGCATCTACTGTTACTTATTCTTGATATTACGAAATATATCTCGGGTCAGCAGGTAATCTTCAGCCCTCTATTGAACTAAAACTTACTTGTTCATGTTCTGGGGACGAAAAACCGAGTCCCATATAATAACCGCGAGCTAATCTTAAGTAGTGTGATTGGTGACTCGAAATGAGTGGATCTACGAGTGTAAAGTACCAGAATTATAAGTAGTATGTTTTATCTCAAGGACTTAAAGAATAGTAATCATGTGTTTTTGTAAATTGAATTAGTGTGAATGAAATAAAGAAGATTGGTAATTCTTAAAGAAAACCCGCGTTGAGTTATTTAAAGAAGTTGTAACTGTGTAACTGGTATAATATAACCGTGCTGCTATACTAATTACGAGCTAAGTTCCAGTTATATTGTAAACAGACTTGCGTAAGGTATCATTTCGCTGACTCCGTCTGTTGGAGGAATCGTGGTGCTACTTTCACCTGTCATATGACCGAATTCTTCCAGGAATTGTCATCGATAGAATATTTTTCGTAGGTAATATCATATTTTACGGGAAATAATATCAAACATAAAACAAGATGGTACAAATAATTATGAACTTCCATTTCTTATTTATTTATGTCAAATATTATATTTGGACCTACCTTGTCAAACATTTAAACTCTAACCATCATATATATATGTATATATATATATATCCTTTGTTTGCAATTTCATTACGAGCAGAATGCTCTATGCCGACTCATCTGTAAATTATTTTATTCTTATCACTTCCTTAATGGCTAATGCAGGATATCTTCAACAAAACTATTCCTCTCCGCTTTTCAAATGATTTATTTTCAATGTTTTAAGAAATTCAACAGAAAGTGGCCATTTGAAACAATATATATCCCAATCTAATTAAGTTGCATGTGCGAAAGAATACAACAATGCTTATTTAATATATTAAAACTGTAATTATATATTTTAAGATTCTCCCATATAACATTATTTATGGACCATAGAATTATAATATCAGACTCTGAAGAACATTTGCAAATTGCTGCCCATGAACTATTTCAAATAACAAACCGGCGATTCTTTACAACCTGTGACGTGACTTAATTGCGTCATAAACTCCTGTCAAATTTTATCCACAGGGTTTCATTTTTCAAATTATTTTCCATCATTTAAAATGATTTTTGCATTCTTTTAAATGATTATTTCAATATAATTTTCTACTATATTTAACTACATACGTAACATGAAGACAAGGCAGCCATATTATTTTAACGAATATTCTATGCAATAACAAAGATGTGTTCCAGTGCAACCAACATAGAGTATGTACTAATTAACTGTACGCATATACTTCAGAATTTCAGAACTTACTATTTATTTTTGGGTTTTTGCATTTTTTCACAGGTTAGAATGTTTAATTACGTTAGGTTACCTTGTAGGTTGTTGTTTCACAGGTTAGAGTACTTAAATTGCATCAGTTAGCTCTTAGGTTCATTAAATAGTGTATACAAGTTGGCTGCATCCTGTGATTCCATACTGTAAACCGCTTCACGTTTGTTGGTGCATGTGCATGGTGTATGATTGGAACTTGAAACATTTTTGACGTCACATGTTGTAAAGTATTGGTTGAACAGTACTTTAGGTTACTTTGATCTTTCAATTTATTGTTGTAAATTATAGCTTTTCTTCTGTATTTACTAACATTTTTAACATTTTAAACTTTTTCAAACAATTTTTATAACATTATTTGATAATTCTTAAGTATTTATTTAAATACGCAAATCACAATATTATGACACTGTTAGACAATATTGTGATGCTGACTGCTATTTTCTCCACAGAGTATATTACTTAGTCTATGATTAGACATGTGCTAGATAATATATATAATTATATTTTTTTTATTTCCTTTATTTCGAGTATTAGAGAGCGAGCTACATTTTTTACACGCTTAAATGTAACACAATTAATGATTCAATGAAAATGTATTCTTTCATCTGGTTTGTTTACATTACAACAGGAATTTAGCTCGGAAAAGGTATATAGGGGTTTTCACGTCTAGAAAATAGCATTGCTTTTATGTATCAATTCTCCCTAGTAAACGTGTCCTTTTTAAGTGACATACATTCATTAGTTAATTCATTTAAAATCATTAAGTTAATTAGTTTCACCTACAACTTTTCCAAGAAAATGGCTGACTAATTTATGAGAAATATATCATTATGTAACTTATAATTATAACCAATTAATTGATAAAATTAGGGACATGCCACTTAACCATACCCTCTCAACAGAATTCTTTCGTCATGTACAGTTGTCGTCAAAGAAGGGTAAACGCCCTTTTAATGTTACATGAATTATTATTAAATTAGGTCCTACTTGAGTATAAAATCAGTTTATTGGTGGATAATTATAATTTATAAAAATTAAATATATAATTATAAATAAATATATATATAAAATTGAAAGCTTACTTTCAAATGTCAATGTTGTTATTTAGTAACCACATTAGAATTATCAGAATTTAGATTTTAGTATCAGAAAGGAAGATACTATTGCGGTAAAATTATATTAAAGCTATTATTTTGCCAGAAGGAGAAGATTATATATATATATATATATATATATATATATATATATATTTCCGTCTCCGTTATTCAGTTTGCGGTGTCAAGTGGCAACAGTGTTCCCATAAGAGCAATATTATTTTCTAAACACGGTGGGAAATTTTGCGTTATAGCTACAACCCT
This sequence comes from Diploptera punctata, assembly GCA_030220185.1. Lineage (NCBI taxonomy): Eukaryota > Metazoa > Arthropoda > Insecta > Blattodea > Blaberidae > Diploptera > Diploptera punctata. Next base: position 890,389 of record JASPKZ010003415.1, on the reverse strand, counting down.
GAGAGTAATGCCGGCGGTAGCGTAGCTACTGGTAAGGCTCTCCCATGCATGTAAAGTCAAAGGGCAGATATCAGATAATGGAAGATACCCTGGTCCTCCAGGTGGAGTGTTGGGCATGGGGCCGACAACCCCACCGCTTACAAAAAATATTGTGTTCAGAATCCCTATCATATCCAAACCGGACAACCTAGCAAGAAAAAATAGATACAAGGATGGAAAAGGTAGTGGAGAATAGAGAACGAATGGAGGCGCATTGTAGGGGCGGTCAAGGCTTGCAAAAATGTACAATTTAGTAATTAAAATAACTCATTGAAACTAACTAACTCACTGGCTCTATCGAACCCGTAGTTTCATGGCCGCGCGGACATATGTCTCGATAAACCCGTATCCTGAGTTAATATTTTCCAACCATCCCGTTATAATCTACATCCCTCAAATCATGGTTAATGTTATTCTCCCATCTCATTCTTGGACCACCAATTGAAAACAAACTGAAATGCTGCCCAAATGTACGGCACGGCAGCCGTCGATCCTAGTGGCAATTGATGGCTCATACACGTTCTCGGAAACGGCTACGATCCCATATTGTTTAATGTGGAACTTCCCATGCTATTGTATCGGTGTACACGTGGTTAGTGCATTCGGCTTCCCCAAGTGGGGACACAGGTTCGAATCCTGGCGTTTCCGGAGAGGAGGTGGGCCAAATCGAAATTTGTTGGGGTTTGTCAGGGTTTTCCAGTTTCCCGTATATCATCCTACCAACACTCTCGACTTCTCATCCCTCTCCAATTATGTCATTTCATTTCCATTCATTCATTTCATATCACCTCACCTCATCTCATGGTAGATAAAAATAATCTGGTTTAGCAAAATCTTTGGATCAAATAGAGATAAACAGTCAGGCGAATTGAGGAAGATTACATAACAGTGAGTTACATGATTTTAATAGGATAACAGATATAATAAGAATCTATCAAGAAAACCAGATATAATAACAACAGTTAAGTCTCGTAAACTGCGTTTGACAGGATATGTAGCACGATTGGGAATGAAAAAGGAAGATGGAAACTTCTTATAAGAAAATCGAAGGGAAAAGGCCAGTTGGTAGACCAAAAATGGGGTAAGCGAATAATATTAACCACGATTTTTGGGAAGTTGATTATACGGGGTATAATTGGAAAACATTAGCTCAGGAAAAGGATGTATGAGAGCTTATGTCGACGTAGCCTTAAACCTGTGGGTTTAATAGTGTCTATGAGTAATAATAATAATAATAATAATAATTATTATTATTATTATGATTATTATTATTATATTTATTATAGTTATGCATTTATTTATTCTGCCAGAGTTATTGCCATAAGGCCTTCTCTTCCACTCAACCAGCACAAATTACAATATGAATTATGTATACATTATACTAATTATAAATAATTAAAAATATATTAAATATTGCAATGGAAATTTCATGTACAAACTGCATTATATACGATGATAATAACAACACTAATAATACGTATGATGATGATGATGATGATGATGATGATGATGATGATGATGATAATTATTATTATTTATTATATAATTGTGGGCTGAAGTCGGAACGGGTCAACGGACCTAATCCATGAATGCAGATGATGATGAATTATTATTATTATTATTATTATTATTATTACTATTATTATTATTACTATTATTATTATTACTATTATTATTATTATATTATTATTATTAGAGAGAAAATTCGCAGCTCTGTTATTAGAGAATAATGTGAAATTGAACCTACAAACCTCTGGATAAATGATAGAAAACTAAAATGGAACGATCACAATGATAGAATGGAGAACAGTAGACTAGTGAAAAAAGTACGTGACTGGACACCTAAGCAGAAAAGGCCTTTTGGAAGACCAGAACTACAATGGAAGGACGTCTCCATACCCCGTCATCATACCATAGTGAATGAACACGCAACAAGCTGCCAGCTTTCATGCATAGAAGAAGAAGAAGATAGATAATAATAATAATAATAATAATAATTATTATTATTATTATATTTATAGTATAAAATATTATGCGAGAAACACCAATTAATATATGTACCTTACACTGGATAATGATGAAGTTGAGGTTAGTTATATATTAAATTATGTTCAAGATTATATGTATTCTATCCGCATGTTTTCTCTCTTGTATCGGTGATATATCTGTCATGAAAGACAACCATATTTGCTGAAGCTTATTATACGGTTTTTTATATTGCTGTCGCCGTTTCTGTTAGTGTTGTTGTGAATGAAAAGACTCTGCGGTGGGGAAAAGCAATTAACATGCAGATTTGAGTAGCTTATCGTTGGTGCTACGGTTCTGGGGTATATTGTGTCCGCGAAAATGGGTGGCAGGGAGTCTATAGGATGGGGCAATATCCCTCTCCCTCTTCTCTCTCTCTCTCTCTCTCTCTCTCTCTCTCTCTCTCTCTCTCTCTCTCAATTTCTGCTGTATACAGTGAATTCGTTGGCTTGGCAAATTGAATAGCCCCATCCTACTCCGAGTCCAGTATTAAATGTAGCAAATCCCCAGTAACTATAGGTCCTATGCTATCCACTGATGTTCCCTTCTGCATGTTGATACTGAAAATGTAACTCCTACATAATTTTCTCTTTCACTCTTTTCTAAAACTTCCTTCTTAAAGCATCTGATTATTTCCCCCTTCTTTGCTTCCTTATACTGATTGTATTTGTATCTGATAATTCTTTTGGTTTCATTTAATACTTTGGAGAGTTCGATGAAAGAAGGTGTTGTGTTTATTTGAAGATTAATGGCAGATAATAGTGTATGTAAAACAAAACTAAGAACTATCCACGAAAATAATTGGTGATCTTTTTATATAATTGTGTTTTATACATATTTTAATCAGGTTTATTGAATCGTTAACCACGAATAACCAAATGAGATTTCTCTCCGAGCATTTGAATGATTAAGATTAGTAATTAATGACGTAGTCCATTCTTGAGTCATAGCCTCTCCTTTGTCAGGAGTTAATAGGCCAAGTTCATATCAGTTACTTATTTGCCCAAAGATGTCATGCGTGACATGCGGTCAACACACCGACACAAGGAGACATCTAGCAGGCAACTAAGGTATTACTTGGATGTTCGAGATGTGTAAATTTTGCTTAAAGGCCTCTTCGTTCAGGATTAAGGAATTTTTACGAGCCTAAAAATCTTCGGGACCCATGGCTTAAAGTCCCTCAGGGAGGATTTGCTCCTTGGATTTTTCTATCCTAAAAAAATCCATCGACCGCGGCCGGGTTTCAACACGCAATCCTCGGGACCAGAGGCAAGGAGCACAACCACTAGTCTACCAGATTTATTTAAAAAATGTTGCGATTTGAAGAATAAGAACAAATAAAGAGACTGAGAAGCTTCTGCTCAGTTTCTCAGAAGTTTATATAACTATCAGAAAACGATTTATTTAATAAATAGAAATAAACCAGGGAGTAAGACAAGGGTATTGATTGTCACCAGCATTATTTAATTTATACTTGGACCATGCCATAAATGAATGTCAAGAAAAAATTAATATAAATAGTGTATTGACAACTCTGCTTTTTGCAGACGATCAAGTAATAATGACAGGATCAGAAAATGCTTTACAACAATTCCTTTATACTTTAAATAATATCTCTCTAAAATACAATTTCAGAATATCTACATCTAAAACAAAAATATTAGCTCTGAAAGAAAACTGTGCAATAAGAACAAAAATAATGATAAACAATGTAATTATAGACTAAGTTCAGAATTTTAATTATTTGGGATGTAATTTAGGCAATGACAGAAATTTAGATAAACACACTAAAATACAACGATTCAATTATCTATGTGGCACAATTTATTGAATAAGACTAGAAAATAAACTATTTTGAAGTTTTACAAAGTATTGGCAGTTCCATCTCTTATCTATGGATGCGAAACCTGGACATTAACAAAGGCAGATAGTAAACAAATAGAGGCTGCTGAAATGAAGATGTTGAGAGCAATAGCAGGATACCAAAGAACCGATAAAAAGAAAAACGAAGATATAAGAACAGAACTTAATATATTTAATCTCTGTGAAGGAATAAAATATTATCAAAATGCTTATCATCAGCACGTATTACGAATGAATGAACAGCGCATACCAAGGAGAATGTATAATTATAAACCAAAAGGAAGAAGAATGTTGGGAAGACCATTGAAGAGATGGAAGGACCAATTCGACCTATAATAAGATCGGAACAGGCCATTGGGCTTAATCCTTGTTGTTGTTGATGATGATGAATTAGTATTTGTTTTTAAGCTCTAGCCCATATTAGCTCTCTGTCTTGGGCTGATTGTTGATTGAAGATGGAGATGTTCCCTTGAAATCGGTCCAAAAAAGTGAGGTAATATGAAGTGAGATATGAAGAACTGATTCAGTTTATTAATAGAATATCTCATATTGTGAATTCCTATAAATTTTATGATAAAGCTGTTGATTTGTTAACGTTGACGAATATTTGGGCCTAAGCCTCGAAAATAGTATCTTTGTTAACCTAAATCTGCCTTCAAATTGATTGCCACTATACAGACAATGACCATAATGCCAAGTCATTTTTGGGAACTTTTATATCGAATAGCGATTGTTCATATGGCTAAACGTTGGAAAATACGTATATAAGCTAGGAATACCATAGAAATCTCTACAATCATTCGATAGAGCTATTTTATGTTTGTGAAACACTAAAACATAAGTTATCCATTCGTTGCCCATATATATACATATCTGTTCACTGCTGTGGTCTCGAGGTAACGTGCTGCCTTATCACGCAGGAAGCCCGGGTTCGATCCCCGGTCGGGGCAGTTTTTCTGGTTGAGGTTTTTATCGGGGTTTTCCTCACCTGTAAGACAAATGTCAGGAAACTTTAAGGCCAAAACGGTCCCCAAAATCATATGGCCATCATCATCATCCTTATCATTATCATCATCATCCTTAATCGGTGTGGAAAGCAACGGGAAGCTACCACACCTGCAATTCCCTATTAAAGCTGCAAGCATAGCATGAAAATGCTATGATTGCAGTGAAGGACCTGCCATTGGGCAGAATTACTATGCATAGATGGATATATATAATTGGCATCTCACATTCGAGAATCTAACAAAGGAACTGTCAACCATTGCAAGCCGAAATATACCTTCAAATTTCTCCCAGAGAAGCGTTGTGATGTAGGCTACCAAGGCCGTGTCCCAAAAATTGTCTGCCGTTTTTAACTGCAGGGTACAGAAATCGAAGCCAGAATCCAGCAATGACAACCCACTGTGCGTACTAGTTGGATATCCCTGCTAGTCGTAGAGCGTTGTTGAGTGAGACGGGTGCAACGTGGACGGCAGGTAGTGAGGGTTATCTAATCCATCAAATGAATTATATTACTTCCCAGTAGTTTACCTATGAGGTAAGATTGGCATTCATTTTATTATCTTTTATTTTTTTAGTAAGTAGTTATAATTTGATAATATTTAATGTATTTCAGGATTATCTATGATTCATTTTTTTAACTTTACCTTTATCTTTAGTATGATTTACTTCTTGTTTGACTGAAACCAACCGAACTCCCTTTGATTTTGCTGAAGGGGAGTCGGAGTTGGTTTTTGGATTTAATGAAATGGAACATATAGTGCTGGATTTAATGTCTTGCAGTTAAAACGGCAAATATTGTTTGGACACGGTCTTGATACTTTACAACGCTTCTCTGGGAGAAATTTCAAGACAGGTTTCGGCATGGAATGATTGGCAGTTCCCTTGTAAATATTAATAACTAGCTAATACCCGACGTACACTGCTACGCCTAAATAAATTAAATACTGAGGGTTAATTAATCATATGGTATACACTGCGACGAAATAATCATGGCGGTTGCTAGAGTAAACTTTTAATTTCAAATATTACGTAAACCCCACTTCTAATAGTCGGATTTTGCTGATTTTTGATAATACATGCCTCGGTTTACTTTAATTCGATATTCCGAGTTTTGTTATGAAAAATCGAAAATTGCGATTGTTAAAGCGATTTTTAAAATTTCGTTTCAGGTGAACTCCTACGCCTAATGATTTGATAACATAATATATAACAGCTAAACACTCGCCGCATCTGAAATCCTGTGCATTCAAATTTTCACGATGATCGGTTGAACGGTTTAGAAGTGTATAAAGGACAAACAGACATATATTAGATTATATAATATAATATATAAAAATAGAAAAACAAAGAGGGTAGAAATTACTTACATTTGCATAAAATTACATAGTAATGATTTTGATTTCTTTGCGGTCCGGAATATGTAAATAACTGGCAGAATGAATTATTGTTTTACCAAGTTCCATCCATAGTAATTCTGCCCAAAGGCAGGTCCTTCACTGCAATCATAGCATTTTCATGCTATGCTTGCAGCTTTACTAGGGAATTGTAGGTGTGGTAGCTTCCCGTCGCTTTCCACACCGGTGAAGGATGATGGTGATGATGATAATGATAAGGATGATGATGATGGCCATATGATTTCGGGGACCGTTTGGGCCTTAAAGTTTTCCTGACATTTGTCTTACAGGTGAGGAAAAACCTCGATAAAAACCTGACCCAGAAAAACTGCCCCGACCGGGGATCGAACCCGGGCCCGCTGCGTGACATGGCAGCACTCTACCTCGAGACCACAGCGGTGGACTCACCAAGTTAAGGTTAGGGAAGTTAATTTCACTGGGATAACAACAAATTTATTGAATAAGACTGTGATGATTTTGTTAGAATAGACACTTACTATCAGCAAGTCCCAAATAGTAAAACTGACATTACTTCAATAACCGATTAATTTATGGACTCATGTTTAAAGGGACTATATGACCATAATAATATCCAGGAAGACGTAAATGCAAGAATACAAAATGCTAAGAAATGTTAGTTTTAAATAAAAAAAAGTATTTAAATTCAAAATATCCGACACGTGAAATAAAAGCGAGATTGTATAAAACATTAACATCCTGAGTGCGCTGATACGCCTAAAAAAATGGAAACTAATGTTTTACGTTTAGTTGAATAAGTAAAATGATAAATTTATATCGTAATTATTTTAGATAATCCCATGGTAAATACCCGGCTTTGCCCGGAAATCTACTTATCCCGATCTTCTTGCCATAAAGAGCTGAAAGACGAAAATAATGTTGTTTGGTTAAATAAGTGTAAGGAAACATTATTATAGATTTATATTGTAATTAATTTAAGATACCCCGTGGTGATTACCCGGTGTTGCTCATCCCGATCTATTTAGCATAATGCAATGAAAGATGAAAATGAATGTGTTTTTATGTTCAGTTGAATAAGTAAAGGAGACAATTATATCGTAATTATTTTTATATGCCACATGCTGATCATCAGGTGTTGCCCGTAAATCTACTTATTCCGATCTTTGAGGCATAAATGAGCGTGCTGCCTTGTTACTCAGGCAGAATTTCCTGGCTGTTGTTTTTTCAGGGGTTTTCCTCATATATAAAACAAATGTCAGGAAACTTTAAGGCCCAAACGGTCCCCGATCAGCATCTGGCTATCGTTATCATCATTAACATATTCATTAAGTTTAGGATTAAAATCTCTCCTGGCGCATACCTATCATATGTCATCGAGGCAGCATAACTCTGCCTTCCAGGTGTCCCAACCTCAGAAGTGGGTTTCAACAACGTCATGCCAGGAGAGAACACCAGAATATCGAAATGACAACATGATGGCATTTATATAAATAAACACGATATGTTTGCGATTATTTCTATATTATTGGTATATTATGCACATATCCACCGCTGTGGCCTCGGGGTAGCATTGTTCCCTCATATGCAGCTGGCCCGGGTTCGCTCCCCTGTCGGAAAAAGTTTCCTGAGTTGTGTTGTTTTTTTCAGGTTTTCCCTGACCTGTAAGACAAATTTCAACAAACTTTAAGGCCCAAACATTCCCCGAACATATTCTGGCCATCATAATCATCATTATCATATTCGCTATGTTTATTCTGAATGTGTGTGTGTGTGTGTGAATAGTGTGTTTTGTTTTAATGTTGTGTTGTCTAGGAGAAGGCCCTGACATTGAGATGATACTAGTTCGAAGAGGCCCTCAATGTCCTTGTGTGGTCAAAAGATTGTGTGATCCACAGTTTAAAAAACCCCTCTCCCAATAGGTCGTGCCACTGTAAGGCTCGGTGACGTGTGGCGTGTAAAAAGTTCTTATAAAGTGAGAGGTTAAACTGTGATAAATAAGGAGATATGCTTATAAAATAAGTTAAAATATACCTTCTTAGGTAAACTCCATCGTCCTCAACTTATAAATTATATAATCTTTATGCCTGTAGGCCTTTCAGAACATCCGTTCCATCTTCAGAAGGTCACTCTTCGCTACAACATCCATTATAATGGTTGATGCTGCTGGTCCTAATGTGGCGTTGTCGTGACTACCACCATACTGGATGTTGTAGCGAAGAGTGACCTGCTGAAGGTGGAACGGATGTTCTGAAAGGTGTACAGGCATAAAGATTACATATTTTATAAGTTGAGGACGACGGATTTTACCTAAGAAGATATATTTTAACTTATTTTATTTTATGACTCTCCACCTCAACGGTTTTAACAATGATTTTATTAGTATTGAAATATTCTTATAATTAATTAAATATATTATTTCAGAATGAATAATTTTGATTAACAATTTTGTAATATTTAGCTGGTACGATTTAGAACCGTGTTGTTCTTAACTAACAACCTGTTAAAATCACTTCGTTAATTGCACCAATTATAACTTCTGGAATATTCTAATACAAAATGCTGTTATTATAATGAATAATTCGGTCTCTCCCTTCATTCCCTTGTCGCTTGCCTAATTATAATTATCATTGTAACTACTATAATTATCGGAGACTCTGTGGGCGGTGGTTGGTTAGATTTCCACCACTTCGCGCCCCAGTTGTGACGAACAATCTAGAACATTCAAGTAGCAATTCACTGATTGTTCCATCGCCTTGCTTTTGCCACTCTCTACCCCTCTTGCTAGTCTGCTATTACAGCGATATAACTGGGCTAGATGGTGTGAGGATTCTAACAGAGCATGATGTACAATGCCTGAATCACCCGATACAATGTGGCGCAATTATAACATTTGGCAAGGGTGAAAGCTGCTACTGGCTAAAGAGAGCAACCGTCAAGCATACTGCTTACATTAGTGACGGGATAGAACAATAGATTGCTGGGGAAGATATAAAGAGGAATTTTATCTTAGACACCATCCACGAGTATTCCTTCATAAACAGTTGGCAGTTGAAATTACAGAGTCTGTGGGTCACAGACCTTTAATCTTACAGTATTTATAATTTCGCGGAACTTTGGAGAAGTAATTTATCTTCAACTTGGGTAAAATTTTCATAATAGCATACAATTTATTTAACACAGTCATTGTAGTAAGAATTGTATTTATTAAATTTAGAAATCTGTCTACTGTGTGTGGTCTCGAGGTAGCGTGCTGTCTTGTCATGCAACGAGCCAGAGTTCGATCCCGGCCCCGAAGAGTTTACTGGATGAGATTTTTTCCTCACCTGTAAGAGAAATGTCAGGAAACGTTAGTGCCAAGACGGTTCCCGAACACCATCTGGCCATTATCAATCATCACTAACATACTCGCATCAGTTAGATTAAGTTTAGGATTAAAACCTCTCCTAAGCGCATAATTACCATCTTCCATATATTATCGGGGCGGCCTAACCTCAGAATTGGGTTATAAATACGCCAATACCAAAAGAAAATATCAGAAATGTCGTAATGAAAACCTGGTAGCATTGATAAAAATATATATAAATCTAAGTTTTTACCACTGGAAGTAGTTATATCGATAAAATACAAAAATAATACAGTCATAAAATCAGAATGTTTGCTTTTGGCAAGGTGAATAGAACTGACCAATCGATACTTAGTTTCATCCGTACAGCTAATATTCTTTCCTCGTTGAACCCGTATTTGTGATATATAGTCCATCGTTTCCTTGGCCGTCCCAAAGATACTTTTCCATGCGGTTTGTAGGTGTTGATCGTTTTGGGTAATCTTGTATTGTCCATTCTGTCTAAATATTCTTTCCATCGGTGGTTGTATTCTTCTAGTTTGTCGAGTATTGAAAATATCTCCAGTTCATTTCTTATTGATTCATTATGTAATCAATCCATGCGTGTACATCCTTTTATGGATCTTAAAAATTTCATTTCAGCAGTTTGAATATGTGAGATATCCTTTTTGTAAGTACCCAAGATTCAGATACATATAAAAGGACAGGAATAGCAATAATTTTATAAAACCTGAGCTGAGTTCCTCTTCGAGTCTTTCGGAGGGTTCTTCTTATGGTACCACACATCATTGATATCGGTTGATGATGATGATGATGATGATGATAATAATAATAATAATAATATAATAATAAATTATAACAATAATAATTAATACTTCTACTACTACTACTACTACTACTACTACTACTACTAATAATAATAATAATAATAATAATAGAATAATGATAATAACAATAATGATAATAATAATGATAATACTAATAATAATAATAATGACAATAATAATGATAATAATAATAATGACAATAATAATAATAATAATAATAATAATAATAATAATAATTAGAGACGAAATTATTGAACAAGTATCCCACTTTAAATATTTAGGATGTGACATCAGCTGTGGGTATGATAAAGGTATTGAACACAAAACACATCAGTTTCAAGCTATTTGTGGTGCAATAAATAGAACATTGAATAATAAAGCCCATAAACAAACAAAATTAAAATTTTATAAAACAATGACTGTCCCTTCCTTTTGTATGGGCAGTGAGTCTGGATTACCACTACCAAACAAGAAAGTAAAATCCAAGCAGCCGAGATGAAATTTTTAAGAAGAGTAAAAGGCTGCTCTAGAATGGACCAGATAAGGAATGAGGATATCCGTGAAGAACTGCAGATCTATTCCATAAAAGAAAAGATATTTAACAACAAGATACAGTGGAAGGAACATGTAGAAAGAATGGAAGAAAGTAGATTGCCAAATAAAATCTTCCATTATTTTCCAAGAGGAAGAAGACATGTCGGACGTCCTCGGAAGAGATGGTCTTAGATTTATTAGCGAAGTCGGAACAGGCAACTCTTGCCTAAACCAGGAAGTGAAGAAGAAGATAATAATATTTAAATCACCACCAAGAAATATCTTAGTTACCTACTAGATGTCTTATTGAGACGATGACCTGACCATATCCTCCACACTGACATCTGTAGGATATAAGCGTAACTAAATTAATCTAGGCCCTCCCCGCTAGGGGAACATCCATGTCTGTAAGTAGGGACGTATGAGGTACATACTCGTAGATATAGGGTTAATACAAATGATCTTCCCGATTTCATTTATGATTTGTCGGCATGTTATGAGAGGGTGATGAAACCAGAAACAATAGAAATAAAAACTTGTCAAGTTTCCATTGACCATAGAAGTTAAGTATGTGCTCATCGCATTGTACGTAAACTATTCATTCGTATATTGAAGAAAGTTGAGTCCTTTTTTGGTGAATGTCACAGTACATAGTACTGTAATTTTACATTTTCTGACGTCTTTGTGAAATCGAAGTACTGTCTGTAATAGGACATATAACTACTAAATAACTCACTGGCACTATTGAACCCGTAGGTTCATAGTCATGCAGACATAAGACCTCCATACATCTCTATCCTGAGGTAATATTTTCTAATCATCTCCTGTATAATCTACTTCCCTCAAATAATGGTTAATGTTATTCTTCCACCTCATTCCTGACCTACCGACTGGGCATTTTCCCTCTGGTTTTCCTACAAATGTTTTCGTGCACCACTTTCATTTTCCATTCGTATCACATGTCCTATCCTCGCAGTCTACGAGACTTAATTGTTCTTAAATGGAATATTATCTTTATATATATTTAAAAATGAGTGCGAGTTTGTTTGTCTGTCTGTCCATAATGGACTCAGAAACTACAGTGCTTGACCGATTTCAATGGGATTTTTCCATCATTTAGAGAACTGTTCTGCGACAATTAACATATGTAACATATTACAGTACGTATTATAGGGCCGGAGCTAAATAAAGGGGTGTACCAGTGCATTAAAGAGTCTCATTTTGGACGCTTAAACGGTTTATGCTGCCTAAACCATAACAAACAGCCAGTTCCAAATTAATGTACACAGAAATAAATATCTAAAAAGAATCTACAAAATAGTTTCTGACAGCATATGCTTATCTTTTACGGATAACTCACAATAACCATTTTGTCTTTCAGCTCATTAATGCAAAGAAGATCGGGATAAATAGATTTCCTAGCAACGTCGGATACTTTATCATAAAGGCAGGGGGACATAGGCTAAATTCTGGAAATGCGTGCAATTATGCATTACAGGGACTTTTGATGTCCCAACTCCTTTCAAAAAACGTTAAAACTGATAATACATAAACTATTATTCTACCAGTTATATTATATGGTTGCGAAACATGGACTCTTACTTTAAGGGAGGAAAGGAGTTTACGAGTATTAGAGAATAAAGTTCTTAGGAAAATTTTTGGACCAAAGAGAGATGAACAGACAGGTGAACGGAGAAGACTACATAGCAATGAACTACATGGTCTTTATAGGAAGCCAGATATAATAAGAACAGTTAAGTCTCGTAGACTGCGATGGGCAGGACATGTGGCACGAATGGGGAATGAAAGACGTGCGTGGAAGCATCTTGTATGAAAACCAGAGGGAAATCGCCTAGTTGGTAGATCAAAAATGAGGTGGAGAATAAAACTAACTATGAATTGAGGGAAGTAGATTATATATGGAAAGCATTAGCTCAGGATGGAGATGTATGGAGAGCTTATGCCCGCGCGGCCATGAACCTACGGTTCGATAGTGCCATGACTAAGTAAGTAAAGACAGCAGGACATCGCTCGCAATGCCATAGTGCGTTAAACGCTCTAGAAGCTCCAATCTTTGTTTAATAGAAATCAAACTTGGCATCTAGCAATTCATTAAATACGTCGGTATAAGTAGATTCCTGGGGAACACTGGATAATCAGCTAATAAGAAATAAAATAATTTCTACCGCTCTTATGCTGATCTACTCTGTTTCCTCCGTGAAGCGATTGCTTCAATAACAGAAGGTAATATTACCAGAAATAGACTAATGAGTAGAAGAGAAGAGGAGCGGGGAAGATGAAGAGATGAGAATGAAGCAAGATTAGAGAGCTGACAATAGACCAGAATTATGAAGTGTGGAGTTGCCTTAGGCTATGCAAATGTTTGCAACAGGGAGACAGCGAAATGACAATGTGACAGCGGAGTGTGTCCAGTCACGCATTCACAATGTTCTTTGAAACGGGGAAGTTAGCAGCCATGTCATTATATGTATAAAATTTAACAATTCCAGCGACACGTTTGTTCTTCGAGTCCAAACTAGAGCAGTTCAGATTCACGATAGTCAAGTGTCAAAATGGGTGTAGTAGTTGTACTTAGCCCTTCATCCTTAACCAAATCCATGATATCACACTTGTTCAAGTAACTGAATATATAAATGGTTGGGTGTAAAAATGTTTTTTTTTTTTTTTTTTTTTTTGCGCGAGAGTACGTTTTGTCGTACTTACAGCAATAGCGACCATGATTGAAAGTTCAACTTCTTACATTTCGGGGCAGCCAAACCTAAATAACTATACTATAATAAAAATAACTATACTGTAATATTACATACTGGTGTCGCCAGGAGATGAGCACCTGCAAGTACTAAAGTCTCACACTGCGGGACGTTTGAGGATTCAAGCTCTAGCCGGTCTCACAACGGCTGCAGGATGCGTCCCTGGAGGTAGAACAGGGGAACGGTCGGTGGATCTGCGACAGCAGTCCTCCCGGCTAGGCTCGAGGAGCCCGTGGACCAACTGTGGGGTCGTCAGGAATGAGCGACCTGACGTACTATGTAGCTCAGCAATTTCCCTGAAGTTGCGACTCCAACACCTTCTCCCTGAGGTGTTGGATTTAAGCCGAGAACATTGAACGTGAACGCGAACAAGATAGGGAGGACTAGATACTGGGACTTGGGAGTAAGGTCTTTGACCGAGGTATCCCAAGGGGTGGAGGCATGACCCAGATTACATACTAGTTAATACCCGGCGTGCGTTGCTATGCTTAAATAAATTAAATATTAAAGGTTAATTAAACTGTATTGAGACGAACCAAACATGGCGGTTGTTAGTTTTTATTTTCTGTTTCAGGTAAACTTCCACTTCTAATTGTCGGATTTCGCTTATTTTTTGATAATACCGTTTAGGCAGTTTCGGATTTCAGATAAATTTCCACTTCTAATTATCGGATTTCGTCAATTTTCTATTAATGCTAACCTCGGTTTACTTTAATACGATATACTGAGTTTCGTTCTGAAACATTGAAATATTTGACCGCTAGAGCGACTTTTAAATTTTCACTTCAAGTGAACTCCTACACGTTATGGTTTAGAGGGTCCAACTGCGAATCTAAACCAACGAGGGACCCAACAAAAATTTTCATAAGTAATGCCACGAGTGATTTCCAAATTATCGATAAATTCACGACTCACGAAGTGACGAGTGAATTGATCTAGAGAATTTGGAAATCAAGAGTGGAATTTGTTAGGACTATGAACAAAATAAAATTAAGCTGTTTACTCACAAATCATTATTTAACTATAGTTATTTTAAAATCATCATCATCATCATCACTCCAGGGATTAGGCAATTGCCCGTTCCGACTTCATAATGCATCAGCCCAACGTCTTTTAGGTCTTCCAACATCACGTCTTCCTCTTGCTTGATAATTTCTTGCTAACAATGGATATCTCTCCTTAGTCATTCCATCCATATGATCAATCCATTTCTGTCTGTAATTCGTGACTTTATCCAATAAAGGCTGTACTTTCAATTCTTCTCTAATATCCTCATTTCTTATTCTATCAAGTCTTGTACATCCTTTTACTTGTCTTAGGAACCTCATCTCCGCCGTCTGTATTCTATCCTTCTGTTTTTTCACTGGAGCCCAAGTTTCACATCCATACAATATTGTGGGAACCGCCATAAACATTATACATTTTTATCTTGGTTCCTTTTCTAATTTTATTTTTGAATGTTCTCTGTATTGTTCCCACACACCGTCTGAAATGTATTTATTTTGGAGTCAATATCTCTTTCCACATTGTAGCCAAACATCACAGCCCAAATATTTGAAACTTAGACACCTGTTCTATACTTTGATTTTCTAAAATAATTTTGGATCTCACTGGACCTCTTCCTCTAAAAGCCATGGTCTTCGTTTTCCTTACAGAAATCTTTAGATCGTATAATTTACATATTTAATTTAATGCATGCATTGATTTCTGTAAGTCGTCTTCATTTTTCTGTATTATGATTACATCGTCAGCAAATAGAAGATTATTTATGCACACTATATTATCCATTCTTATTCCTGGATTCACTAAAACTTTTCATTTATTTAAAATATCGTTATATATATATCTATATATATATATATATATATTAAACAAAGTGGGTGATAAACTACATCCTTGTCGTAATCCAGTATTTGTGTTTGATTGTATCTGTTCTTTTGAATCCGGTATCTATAATTATATTTGTGTCTTCATATAATTTCTTGATTGTTTCAACAATAGGCCCATCGGGTATCCTTTCATTCATAATATTTCCCATACTTTTTGTGTCTGTTTTACTCGAATAGAATGCCTTATCTAAAATCTATAAATCCTATGTGAGGTTCTCTTCTCTTTTCTATGAGTTGTTTCAGTGTAAAAGACATTGTCTATAACCAAAAAATTTGACTTCTCCCTTTCTGAATCCAACTTTGATTTTCACTTATTATTACTTCTGTTATGTTTCTCAATCTATTAATGTATTATTTTCGTATATATCCTTGTAGCCAGTATTCATTAAGCTAATCCCCTCTGTAATTCTCGCAATTTCTCCGGTCTCCGCTTTTGAATGTATTCTTGTCACCATTGCTGTTTTCCAAGTTGTTGGAATCCCAGAGGTCTGCCAACATATATTAATTAGATGAAGTATTCGTAGTTTACAACAATATTCCACTATATTTTGATTAATTCCATATTTATATTATCTAATCATCCTGTTTGCTTTCGCTATCTCTTAGTGGTTCTTCAAAGCCATTTTCTATATGCATTTTATGTCTTACATACAAATCAATATTTTCCACTTTTATTTCTTCCTCATTGTTCTCTTTTCCTTCAATTTCCCCTTTCCTCTTTTTTTCAAAGTTTTTCATAATGTTGGATCCATTCTTGTTCTGGGATTATATTCAATCTGGCAGAAATCTTTTCTCAGTCTGATTTAGATGTTTCACTAATTTATAACCTATTTCTTGTCTTCCATACATATCATGTTCTACTGAGCTTATAAATGTATCCCATGACTCCTGATGGGCTTTTCTTATAATGCTTTTAGCAATTCTCCTTTTCATTTTATATTCTTCATAAGATTCTTCTGTTTTCAGTCGTAAGTATGTATGATATGCTTTTTGTTTTTCATTCACTGCATTTTGTATATTCGCATTCCAAGTTCTCAAGCCCTTCCTATTTCTTATTCTTCTTTTTCTTCCTAATATCTCATTTGCTGTTTTATGTATTACATTTGATATATTTTCCCATTCAATATTTATATCTTCTGACGTCGCTATCTCTGATATATATTTATTCATTCTGCTTTCATAATGTTGTCTAATACTTTGATCTTGTAATAAATATACTTTATATACTTCTCTTGGTTTCTTTTGTTCTTTATGTTATTTTTCCGCCATTTAGCTATTATGTTTATTTTGCTTATCACGAGATAGTGATCAGAGTATATATCGCTGCCTCTATGTACTTTCACATCTTTTACCAAGGCTCCTAGCTTGTTGTTTACTATTAAATAGTCAATTATTGATCTTGAGTTATATCCACTTCTTGTATATTTATGTATGTCCTTTTTTCGGAAATAGGTATTCATTATTTTTAATTGATTATAGGCTGAAAACTGTCTCAAATCCTGTCCATTATCATTTATTGTTATTTCTCCATTATTTCCTATTTTAAAATATTTATATATTTAATATAAACGCCGATGTTTGCAAACAAATGAGAAACGATTGGTACGCTTCATTTGCTTCCTTTGTTCATCACTGCAACCAGATCATAATATTATTTATTGCCAAAAGATCGTAATGTTGTAAGAATGCACCCTAGTGGAGAAATTTATAACCAACGTTATAGGTATTAATTAATTTCTGATGTCCTATGATGTAAATATGTCAATTATATTTTTTCTGCGTCATTTCCTGGAAAATAATTCTTTTAAGAAAGTTCAAACAGTTTTTTTTTTGTGGTATAATCAATTGTTACAAATGTTTCTATATTATCTCTCGTATGCGCTACGTGTTGACATTCATGCACTATATATACAATCTGTTAACCGTATTTCTTACAGAGTCAAGTCACTGCAAAATAATGATATGACCTATTCAGAATGTTAAAAAGGAGGGTGCTTTCTTTATTATTGATAAACTTTAGTTGGTAATTTTAGGCGAAACACGACTGTGATTGGTTGTAAATCAAACATCATTGAAATGTGATTGGTCATTGACTCCCATTTGGGGCATGAGTTAAATAGTCAACAAAATCGGTCAGTCGTTTAGGAGGAGTAAAGTGACAAACACACGTACAGACGAATTATATATATGATATAAATTAATTAAAACTGATACATTTATGTGGTGTTTGTAACATAGGAGTTTTAGATAAGAAATCTAGTTAAACGAAACTTGCTGAAATTAATCTATCGGTTGTTGGAGTCGTATAGATGTGATACACATAATCCAACATGCAATTAATTATATGTATAGAATGACATTGGGTAGCTTTAGACCTTAATTAGAGATTGCAGGAAACTCAACTGATAAAATTTAGCCCACTATATTTTTAAAATGTACATTTTGAAATATTGCTCGTTATTTGCCGAAATATAGCTACTGTAAAGGCTAAATTTTGTAAATATAATTGGTTATTTCTTGTTAATCATCGCGTTTAATCGAATCCCTAATTATAGTCCGAAGCATCTCGTACCATTCAGTAAGCCTACACCTATTTTAATGGTGGGGCGTGGGTTTTAAAAAATAAATAGTTTATAACTTAGAATATGTTTTGTCTGAAATATCTTGGATCTATTTCTTCAAAATTTCCCTCATTTTTCCATTAACTGCCCATTTCCATTATATAACGTATTTCTATATATGAACATATATTTAGTTTTATTAATGTTTACATCCAGTACCAACTTCTTAGTGTTATTTACATTATATAATGCATTTTCCTTAATAGGTCCATACGTCCTTCTGAGTATCTTTCTTTCAAAATCAGCCTGTTGAGATTTATCATGTTTAGTCAGAACCAAGATTGCACTCCTCTAAGTTAGCACCGGTTTAATTAGTGTTTCACGTGTCAAATATTTTGAATTTAAATACTTTATTTATTGAAAATATACCATTTCTTAGCATTTTGTATTCTTTTATTTATATTTTCCTTGATATTATTATGTTTATTGAGTCCCATTAAACACTAGACCATAAATTGAACGGTTATGAAGTAATGTCAATTTTACATTTTGGCACTTGCTGATAGTAAGCGCCAATTCTAACAAAATCATCACAGTCTCATTCAATTCAGGTTTCAGGAAGGTACAAGGCATTCATTATCTGAACATTAAATTAAATTGGCTAAACAGTAATTTCACCTGCACTTATTAAATGTCCCGGACCGCAAAGAAAACAAGATAATGTAAAAAACGCTAAGTATTATTATAGTTGGGATTTTTATGTACTAAAATGTAAAATTGCATGAGAAGTTAGACTTATGACTCTCTTTTGTTTTAGTTCCACACACAAACAGTTGAACAGTATAATGAGAAGTAAGACTCTTGACTGTTTTTTAGTTGGTTCCACACACAAACATTTGAACAATATATAGTATCTGTATTGAATCGTATCTTTTATTACGTAAAAATCCAGACTCTAGTTATTATTGTACACTAGCTAACACCCGGCGTGCGCTGCTACACCTAAATAAATGATAATGCGTTTTTGCGTTTAGTTGAATAAGTAATAGGAAAAATAATTACAAGTTTATATCGTTATTATTTTTAGATAACCTGTGCTGATTACCCGGCGTTGCTCAATAATCTATTTATCCCGATCTTCTTAGCATGAATTAGCTAAAATTGCTCTCTTCGCTATTGTAGCTAAAACGACCAATAAACTAATTAATTAAATTTCTACAATCCAATAGTAAAAAGAATTTATCTTCCAAAATTTAATGTTCAAGCAATCAATATAAACAAACATTCTTTTTATATATTAGATTACAAACACGTCCCGCGCCGTAGCCAAGCGGTTAAGGTAGGAAGCCTTGGCGCAGAGCTACGGGACTTGCGCTGGTTCGAGTCTCCATGGGGGAAGAAATTTTCTCATGGTATTTCGGCCAGTATGGGACCGGTGCCCACCCAGCATCGTGAGGCAATTGGGTAGCTACAATAAGTAGCGGCTCCAGGTTGAGGAACCAGCTATAACGGCTGGGGGACTCGACATGCTAACCACATGTCACCCCTACACTGGCTGTTGATCATCAACCTCTGTGATTGACACATGTGGATGTGAAGGGCCAGCAGCCGGCTGGTAAAAGGGCAAACCGCTGAAAAGTGGAAAGACCTCAATCGGAGATTACAAACACGCGTGTGAGAAGAAAAATCACTGCCCTCTATATATACTACATACAATGTATATACAAAAAATCCAAAGTTAGTGTTAATATACCATTATACAAAACAAAATCACTGCATTTTAAATGAACTGAACTTTATTTGAAACAATATAAAACAATAAATACATACTAGCCGCCATTTTATAACTATATGGGTCTCACGGCCTCTTGTTGTTTTAACTAATAACATTACCACACTGTTAACATTAGTCAATTGTTTATAATGAACGAAAATATTCCAACGAAGATGTTATTATTTTACTATTATTTATTATTTGAAAACACTATGATGCAAAAAATAATGTAGGCCCTACAACACACGTTTGTGAAGTCTTTACAGAATCCCGGAAATCAAAAACCCTCGCTATCGCTCGGGTTTTAAATATTTTCTTTCATTCTGTAAAAACCACTTCCCAACCTCGCATCGTAATACACTATTTGAGTACGATCTATGCATGATAGGATCTGAACCACCGAGGCAGGTTCTGCATTGCACTTTGTTCATATACTGGGAATATATCTGATATTTTCATGTGTTTTGAGTGACCAGTTCTAGCGAATTTTGAAGGAATGAAACTATTAAGGTTGTTCTTATGAACATATTTTAAAAATATGTTACAGATCCTATTGATCCTATTTAAGTAGACACCAAAGAAGACCTTGGCCAAAATGTATAACCTATACATACGCTCATGAGGAAAAAAAAGCATATTTGTGAACAAAAAATTAGTGCAGATGGAAGTAATGATTCTGAAATAAATGAGAGGATAAATAAGGGCAATTCTGCAATATAAAGATTGAATTGTGTTTTATGGGATCAGGGTATAAGTTCTAAAACAAAAACAAACATTTTAATACAATAATAAGAAGTACAAACACATGGTGTAAAACATGCGAATTAAAATCTAGAACAATAAGCAAATTAAATTCTATAGAAATTGATTCTTGGAGGCGTTGAGGTGGAATTTCTAGAAGAGATAATATAAGAACAGTGTATTAAACAAAATATGAATTTTGAAACTTCATTTGTGGATTTCATAAAAGAAATGGTGAAGTTATGTAAAATAATGAAAGAAAACAGATCACCAAGATGAATACTAGAATGGGTATCATATTAAAATAAACCGGGGTATGTATTATCCAAAAATGAGTGAAATCGGACAATTGGAAGTGGAGGTTTACTTGAAACTCGAAATTAAAACTACATAAAAGGCTGGACTATTTGTATGATTGTTTGTGTGTGTTTGAGTGCATCCCTGGTAGGATTGGACTCGGTAGGTAGCGCTGCGATCGAGTTACAGGATTTGTTGGTAGAAGAAGAAGAAGAGGGCCAAAAATAACGTGGATTGATGATGTTTTGAGCAGCATAAGGGAAAAGGATTAGACGATAGATATTGGAATGACAGAGAGATGTAGAGGAAATAGACAAAAATATGATGTAAAACAACGTGAACCACTTACTAAATAAATTATGCGTATATATATATATAATATATATATATATATATATATATATATACATTCCCTCAGGGGTCCTCATCTAGGGGATATGTGGATGGCGACCACAAGGTGCCCAAGCTGAGCAAAAAAACATTTCTTCCACTCACTTGTGTTTTGCACTCTTTTAACTTTACTATCTAACCTCTCTTGGTTAACTCTTGTTTTTTTCGACCCCGACGCTATTAGGGCATCCGAGGGCTAGGGAGTCTTTCCTTTCTTCCATTTCTTCTTTCCTTTATTTTCTTTTTCTTCTCCAGAAATGCCTGACCAGAGGCTATAAGATGGCAGCCCCATCACTGGTCTTGCCTTCCTTTGGTCAACAACAAATGGAAGGGACTATTATTATGCTTTCAAGTCTTATACGAGAATTTCCCGGAAGGATCAAACTAATGACGACCAAAGCATGAAAAGGACAACTCTTGAAAGAAAAAAAATATTTTGCTTTTTAGTACATGGAATGTACAAGGGATTATATATACATATGTGTGTGTGGTGTGTGTGTATTAGTGTCAACGCTCTAGCGGCTGCAATTTTTTTTTTCGGAACCAAATTCAAATACGAAACTAAGGTCGAGTTTGTTAACAGCAAAATTGGCTCATTAGGAGTAGGGGATCATCTGAAACGAAAATTTAAAAATCGCTCTAGCGGTTGCAATTTTCTATTCTCGCAATTAAATTAAGGATATCCCCCTGAAATGAAACGAGGGAGGTATTATCCTTATATCAGCGAAATTGGACTATTATGTGTAGCGGTTTAACTGGAACCAGAAATTAAAATCGCTCTAGCAGCCACCATGTTTGCTTTTACGTATTATATGTCTATATTGCTATCTAATTAACCCTTGAATTCACAATGTATTCTTTAAGAAACATAGGTTTAATATATTTAATACCTAAATAAATTAATATTTTATTCTGTATAAAGTATTTAAATATGTTTCAAATGATATAACAACATGAAATAGGTAAAATATTACATTAATGTATCGTTTGCTGATGCTCTAGTCCGACACTTTTTAATAAGCTGGCATCATAAATTGAGTTTTTCTAATTTCTTCTTCTTCTTCCTTTGCAGGGTTAGGTTAATGTGACCTGTTCCGGTCCCAAGTCCATCGTTTCCTTGGCCGTCCCCAAGATATTTTCCCATGTGGTTTGTAGGTGTTGATCTTTTTGGGTAATCTTATATTGTCCATTCTGTCTAAATGTTCTTTCCATTGGTATTTGTGCTCTTCTAGTTTATCAATTATTGAAAATATCTCCAGTTAACTTCTTATTGATTCATTGTGTAATCTATCCATGCGTGTACATCCTTTACAGATCTTAAACATTTCATTTCAGTGGCTTGAATGTGTGAGATATCTTTTTTTTTAAGTACCCAAGATTCAGATCCATATAAAAGAACAGGAACAGCCATAATTTTATAAAACCTGAGCAGAGTGTCTCTTCGAGTCTTTCGGAGGGTTCTTCTTATGGTGCCACACATCATTTGATATCGGTTTAATTTATTATGTATATCCCAATCATAGTTTCTCTAATTTAACAATAAAATACATATTCCGTAAACCAGAAAAATCTAACCATAAATTTACTTGCTGAGGAATTCGCTAAGTTACGCAGATCCTGCGTAATGGATCATTTTATCTTGAAACTGGTATTTTTTTTTCTTTTCCATTGGCTGTTAATGGTTTGCTCCATGGAGTGTAATACTAACTCACCAACACTATCGAATTAATCTTAAGTTGATATTTTAATATTTTGTATAATTCTCTGTATAATATCCTCAAATCATGGTAACTGTTATTTTCATATCTTATTCTGGCTCACCTACTGGACACTTTTCTTCTGTATTTCTTACAAGATGATTTCGATATCTTATTTTACTTCCCATTCGTGTTACATGTTATGCCAATCACAATCTACGAGACTTACCTGTCTTTATTACATCTGGCTTCCCATAAAGATCATATAGCTCACTGTTATGTAATATTCTGCATTAACATATCTGTTCGTCTCTCTTTGATCCAACCAAATATTTTCCTAAGACGTTTATTCGCTGTCTACGAACCTTAACTGTTCTAATTACATATCTGGTTTTCCTTAACGATCACGGAACTTACTGTTATGAAGTTTTCGCTATCAACTTGACCTTTCATCTCTCTTCAGTCCAAAAAAAAAGTCCTAAACACTTTATTCTCAAACATTCGTGATCTTTTCTTCTCTCACAAAAAAAGAGATCTTGTTTCGTTAAAGTGAACTGGGAGAATAGTCATTTTATATATTTTAATTTAACATTTTTAAGACAATTCAGGATATAAAGATTCCTTGTAACACGTGATAGCATGCGTTTCGAGAATTGATCCTATGAATAATTTCTTTTTTCGCGTCAGTATTGTTTGTTATTAATGTTATTGATCCTAGCTGTTCGAATTTCGTCATTTCTTGAACATTTCACTAATTTGTTAAGTATCCATTTCCATTTATACGCGTGATAATATTATATTTAGTTTTAGTGGTTATAAATATTAACACTGGAATAAGAACTAGCAATAACAAAATATTAATTTATTATCTTGTTTTCTAGATACCAATAATCATATCCAGTTATTCGTTGTTCATATATAAAGTGTGTTTCTAACTTTCATATTCAAAGTGGGGAACTGTATACTAATTATCTAAAATATTATAAGTAATGAAATGTCTACATATTAAAAAAAAGCTCTGTTTTCTGATGATCAGTTTGGTTTTAGAAGTCTCGAATTTCTTATTTATTATAAAAGTGAGCTATACTAATCAGATAATAAAGATTTTTTAAATATTTGAAAACACTATTCTATTTTCTGATGAACAGTTTGATTTCAGAAGAAAGTAATCGAACTGTTGAGCGATAGATTGAGATGGGCAGATCATGCAACTTAATTGAGTGATAGTTAGAATGCTTCCAAATTTTTTGTTCGAAGACTTTTGGGGAAAA
Source organism: Diploptera punctata (assembly GCA_030220185.1). Lineage (NCBI taxonomy): Eukaryota > Metazoa > Arthropoda > Insecta > Blattodea > Blaberidae > Diploptera > Diploptera punctata. The sequence goes on along the minus strand of JASPKZ010003415.1, from coordinate 865,989 downwards.
TACTATTAGATTGTCTGTACGTAGATGGTAGGATAATATTTAGAATCTTAGGGAAACTTCTATCGGAGATATGAATTGGTTTCAGTTGGATGATAGTAGAAGACAGTAGTGGGCCTTTCTGTACTTGACATTGAACCTATGAGCTCCATAAACTACATAGCGACAATACTAATAAAATGCATTGTTAAAACCGTTGAGGTGGAAAAAGTCACGACAAAGCCACATTAGGACCAGCAGCATCAACCATCATACTGGATGTTGTAGCGAAAAGTGACCTGCTGAAGATGGAACGGATGTTCTGAAATTCCTACAGGCATAAATGTTACATATTTTATAAGTTGAGGATTTTACCTAAGAAGGTAAACAAGTTTAAATGAAGATATACTAAGATACCAATAAGAATGGAAGAATCATCTGAGGAGAATGGCAAAAAATAGACTTCCAAAATTGGCATTCCAATATGCCCCAACTGGACATAGGGACCAAGGAAGACCAAAACATCGGTGGAAAGATCAAGACCATCTTCGCTAGGTTTACCATACAGGCCACATGGCCTAAAACGAATTTGTTCATGATGATGATGATGAGGTATATTTTAACTTCTTTTATTTTATGACTACATAGCGAGTTTATGTTAATGAGCCTATATTAATTTATAAATATTAAAGAATTGTATTGCTAATTATTATCCTAAAAACAACAAACACCCAGAAAATCTTTCACTGCAAAAATACAACCATCAAGAAATGTGAGGATCATTACTAATGGAGAATGTATCGAGAGCATATGTTCGCGCGGTGATGCCTCCGGATTCAATGCTGCCAGTGAAATTTGTGGGTCATCTAATTTTGTTGATCACCTACGAATCTTGAAAAATACCACTAGATACTAACAATATCGATAGTTATCGCTTGTTGCCAACATGTCTATTAAGTTTTCCGCTACAATAAAATATTTTTTATAACATCGACATTCTTACGATGCTGTTGCACTACTTTTTTCGTTTTAACTAACATTTCCTACCAATTTAATTAAATAATTCCATAAACATTTTTTACGATTCTTAAATATTTATCTATATATACAAAATGTAAATTATCTCTTGTTGGCTTTTTTTCCGCATTAGTATTGAATATAATCACTAGTTGGCATGGGGTTGGTTTTCACATTGTCTCTATCTATCTTCGGGTTTTTACAGCTGCTGCCGCTCTTCCCGTGCCAAACCTCCAAAACCTACGGTCTTGGGCATCTTCGATGCTTAGCCCTCTAGCTTGCATTACTGTCTTCATATTTTGCTTCCATGTTAACCTTGATCTCCCTCTTTTCTTCTTTCTGTTCGGATGCCATTCATATAGTTGCTTCGGCCATCGCTCTTCTTCCATTCTTAAGACATGTCCTAACCACATTGTCCTGGTGTAATAATACAACACAGATGTATCGTGTAATACTCCACAATAACTTGATTTATTCCTATAAACTATCAGTGATAGATAGCTCACAAATTGCGGTAATAATTTATCTTGATTTAAAGTTTACCTCACGAGCAATTATCTTCAGTCTCTGACGCTTTTACTTTCCAAAGTTTTTTTACCATTACAGACACTGCATCGATGTTACTTCACGACTGTCTCGCTCTCGATTCTCGCAACAGATTATATTGGCGGGGGACGGAAATTTTTCGGTCTCTAAACGAGACTTTTCCAGCATGGAAATTTCTTCTGGCGTGTGAAACCTCGCGATAATGAGGGTCGAGGCTTGGATAAGCCTCCGGAACGGAACTCTAGACGTATCCATGATCTGCGGGAGTCTTTCGACTCGCGAATCGGTGACTGACGAGTATATTTATTCCAATGCGAGACACTATTCTCACCGTCACCCGGGAAATTCAAACGCTTTTCTTACCATGCGTCACGCATTTTACCGTAGTGCACATTCGCCAAGGCTTCGACTAAAATCTGAGCACTATCTGTACTACCTACTTGACCAACTTTCGCAATAAATTCTAAAAAATATTTTTTTAAACAAATGGTTGTACTAACGTAATTTGTTAGGTTAGGAAGCGACAACTTAGGGTATATCAGATTAGTTCTAATGATATGTATATGATTTATTTTGTTAGGGTTTGTAAGTGGCAATTAGTTTACAGTCCGCAGGCTATAAAAAAGCGACCATCTGGCATATAATGTCATGAGAGATAGTACTATCTGAACCTTTCAGCAGACATGCTAGTTCCGAGTCTCATGGACAATCCTCAGCAGAATACGGCTGAAATAAACCATCCAGATGCGTGGCATATGACCATTCCTGTATTTGTGGGCGTGTTTGACATTGTGACGTATTTATTTCTTCCCTCTTACCTCATATCACAATTGCATTCTCCTCGACTATATATCCATTTCTTAAAAATGTTTGGTAATTCATTGCGAACGTTAGTAATACCGATTTCACAGATAGTGCTTCCATATACCGGCAAATTATAAGCTTTGCACATGCACAATACAATTCCGTAAAACTTAGAAAAATCATGAGATTTCCACAGCGACTGAGCTGCCGTAATGAACGATTTTAAATTGATTTTCTAATAATTTTGTACTAGAGCATGCCATTAAATCTTTAGAGAATGAGGAAGGCTTACAACTGGATGTTATCAATAAGCTGTTAGTTTATGCTGATGATGTAGTATTGCTGGCCGATAGCGAGGAGATACTAAAGGCCAACACGTACACACTATTGAGTAACACTAAGAAATTAGGACTGGAAGTAAATATCAATAAAACTAAATATATGGTCACACGTAGAAATTCAGTATATAATGGAAATGGACAGCTAATGACAAATGAGGGAAATTTTGAGGAAGTGGCTGAATTCAAATACCTAGGAACAATAATCACAAATAGGAATGAGACGCACAAAGAAATTAAACATAGGCTCAATTCTGGAAATGCGTGCTATTATGCATTGTAGAGACTCTTGATGTCCCAACTCCTTTCGAAAAACGTTAAACTGAAAATATATAAAACTATTATTCTACCAGTTATATTATATGGGTGCGAAACATGGACTCTTACTTTAAGGTGAACCAAGATTTAGAACCCCCAGCCGTAATAATTTGAATTTTATAAATTCAAATTATAATTGATATAATATAAATTCTTATGAATGTATATCAATGTATGATATTTAAAGGAATCTAATATTAGATAATAACTTCTTTTTATTTCTCAATCGACAGTGAGACATGGGCAGATGTTTTGCGAAGCTATTGAACATGTCGCCACTTTACTATGTTTATGGCAGCAAATCCCATATGCCGCAAGTAACTTTTATAAAGGACCTTAAGATATATATTTTTCTCATATTTTCATAGTTCTCCTAAGAAGACTGTGCGTCAACTTGATATATTTATTAGCGAGCAGGTCTGCTCGTTTCTGTACTTTTATGAAGGACAAGCAACTGTATAACAATACAGATCCCTTTGGACAATAGAGTATGACTTCCTTTGGGTAACTTGTTTTTGTAGTACAGTCTACTGCTTAGCAAAAACACCCCAAGACGGGAAGACCCTTATAAGAGTGAAGTAAGAAAAAAACAAGTGTTATTTTCTCTTCCCAATAAATCAACTAGGACTGGGACATCTTTTCATTGCCGATATCCGGCCTTTTGAAACTGTGTTAATGTCAAGGAAAAAAATATATTACCCAAAATCAAGTTGCGTGGGAAGCCCAGAAGAGAAAGGAAGGAGGAAGTAGGCCATCTATTGTTGCCCAGAAAAGACCACCAGCCAATGGGCAAATAGAGTTAAAAAATCCCTTTAGGTATGAGCCAGTAAAATTTGGCAAACGCCTCTGCAATTAAAATCCTGCTTATCGATAAGTTGTTACGGTAATGATGATACGCCCTACCAGGGTAATGCCCAATCAGAGGGCATATTAAAATAAGTTGTAAGCCGGACAGAGAATTTTGCTGTATGTAGGCCAACAATTTTGAGAAAAGAATCATAATCCCTGATATTGTGTTAGAACCCGCAGGGGAGTCAAGGAGTGAAGTCGAGACACGGCCGACAGGAGGCTGTGGTCTCCGGGTGCTGTTAAGTGTTGGACTCTGTAAAAATTAATATTACCGGACAACCGCGGTACATATCTCGGTAGCGACATAAATCTACCGCATATAAATTGGTTCTACTCAGCAAATATCTCCGCCGGCAGATTAACTAATGTAAAAACAAAAGAGAAAATTCAAGTCTAGAAGAATAAAGAAGTGTGGTTCTTTTGTGGAAAACTGTGCATTAATGTAGAGCTGTTGGTATTTTCCTGGCCTCCATCTCTCACCGACAATCCTCCGTTACACCTGAGATAAGATCCTTTTGCTCTCCGATAATAAGAACCCCTGAGAACCTAGTCCGGTGCACCATTAATCCAAACTATCCAGCATTAAGGATCCCTCATCCTTAACAGGCAAGGAGTTAACCCTGTAGCAAGTAGCCGAGGCAGGCTATCCCGCTTCATAGTGGCCCTCCAAAGTGGTGCTTCAAAGTGGTGCTTCATAGTGGCGCCCCAAAGGGAGGAAAGGAGATTACAAGTATTTGAGAATAAAGTACTTAGGAAAATTTTTGGACCAAAGAGAGATGAACAGACAGGTGAATGGAGAAGACTACATAACAATGAACTACATGGTATGTATAGGAAGCCAGATATAATAAAAACAGTTAAGTCTCGTAGACTGCGATGGGCAGGACATGTTGCGCATATGGGGAATGAAAGACGTGCATGGAAGCTTCTTGTAGGAAAGCCAGAGGGAAAACGCCCAGTTGGTAGACCAAGAATGAGGTGGGAGAACAACATTAACTTTGATTTGAGGGAAGTAGATTATACAGGGAATGACTGGAAAGCATTAGCTCAGGATAGGGATTTATGGAGAGCTTATGTCCGCGCGGCCATGAACCTACGGGTTCAATAGTGCCAGTGAGTAAGTAAGAGTAAGTAAGTAATTAAAGTAATAACTAGAGTCCGGATGTTAGGCACTTACAAATTCAAAATAGGCTCTTACAAAAAATTGACTACAACATAATGTTTTACAGTCTTACGTAAAGTATATAAACATATGCTATCAATAACATATACGAAAATATCGGAGATGATTTTGGAACTTGTTTTGCATTTTTACAAAGAGCATACTTATGTTTTTCATTGTGTACGTGCTGCGAAATATGGCACTTCGCGCAATTCACTCATATTTTACACACTTTGCAAAAACATATTGAACCGTCGCTTGAGAATAATTTCGCACCAAATTCTTTCACGAAATTGGTCAGTTTGTCTTACTGTTTACTGTTGTCCGTTCTTTAGGCATCGTAAAGCAACTGTTCCAAAGAGAAAAAAGTTTCTATGCAATGATATGTGTCATGAAGTTTGTCCATTTCAATTAGGTCATAATTTAATTTCAGTACTAAGCTAATTTCGAGAAAAAATGGCAAATAGGCATTTGCAGGCATTGTAAGCTGATATAGGCATTATAGGCAAAATTATCTTCATGGAAAACAACTCTAAGATCGTTGGTATGCATTTATATGAAGTCACTTTTACAATATCTATAATAAATAACTATAGGCATTTTCCCTAACATCCGGTCTCTAGTAATAACTGTAAACTCCATTATATATTCATTTTTTTAGTGTGTTTGTCATAAGTTGGTTAATCTGTTTCATAAATGATAATACATGATATGGACATATATAGGTTACATTTACTGTACATGATCTTCTGATTCAGTTTTAAATAATTTTCCGGATTCATTTCAAAAATACATATGATTACATTGCTCAGACATTTATTTAGCAGGTTTCACAATGTTTCACAACATCTTCCTGCGCTCAAATAATCTACTGTCATTCTCCTTCGCATCTCTCTGTCATTCCAATCTCCATCAGCCAATCTTTTTACACGCTTTATATTAGCTTGACCTGTATCTATCTATTACACATCCAAGTCAACTGTTCACGGGCGGAGGGGAAGAGTTTAGCTCTAGTGTCGCCGATCTACTGAATCTGTGGAAGGGATGTAGGAGAAAACTGTACATCCGATCACGTATTGAAATTTTTCAACTTCAAATGTGGGAGGAGAATCTCTAAACACGTGTGAAAGATCTTGACATGGTTGTCTAGTTAGTCATTTAAGCACTGAACGCTCAAGCGGCCGGATCAATTAAAATCACAGTATTTCCGTCTCTCCGTTACCAGTCTGACAATAAATCACAAGTGGCAACATGTAATGAGAAGGGTAAGGAAGGGACAGCTCATTCCTAGACGTAACCCCAAAAGAAACAGGGTTGTCAAGTTAGTCATTCTGCCTCTGACCGCGCAGAACAACGGATCATTAAAATACATAGTACTTGTCAGCTCTCTACCTGCCAATCAAACAACATAATACAAAGGACAGGAAGTGGCAACATAGTAAGGAATAGAAAGAGAAAGACAGTGTTTGTTAGTTAACATATTTTCCGCCTGCACAAAACACTTGGATGGGTAATATCTATTTATCTATCTATCTATATATCTATCTATCTATCTATCTATCTATCTATCTATCTATCTATCTATGTAACTGAATCTTTCAACGCGTTTTTCACCCACTTAAAATAATTGGATCGACTTGAAATTTTGTATACTTGTAAAGGATTCGTGAAAATACAATAATTTCATATTTATTTTCTAAAATCCTGGCCAGAATCATCAGAAAATAAAAAAAAAAGTGTCTTTGCATTTATGTAATGGAATCTTTGAACACGATTTTCACCCACTTAGAGACATTGGATCGACTGAAACTTTTGTATACTTGTAAAGGACCCGTGACTCTACAATAATTTCATATTTTATTTCTAAATTTCTGGCCAGAATCATCAGAAAATCAAAAAAATTAAAACTGGTATAATAGTTTACGGCCTTGTCGGCTTTTTAGTCAATCGTTGTAAGAGCTCAGTTGATAGAGCGATGAACTAGTGGTATACAATTTCAGTAATTCATAGGTCGCTGGTTCGAATCCGGCTGGGAAGGATTTTTTTAGAAGAGTAATACTTTTAGCTCATACTACAATTGTATGGAATTTAAAGATATTTACATTCTTATCTTATTCTGTAAATATTAAAACTAAAAAATAAAAAATAAAAAAATAGTTTTAAAAAACTAAAACAGCACGCTTTATTAGAAAACCGAACTCAAAAATGAAAAATAATTTTAATTTCCAACACGCTTGGGATAAATTAAAGTGGTCAACAAAAAATCATCTCCAACACATATAGAATAAAACTAGAATTATCAACAAAAATAAAATAATTTTACCATCAAAAGCGTGGGGTGCTTTTTATGATTTTTACATGTTCTTCTTAGAGACTTTACTTTTACCAATATCTGTTTATTATCAAATATATTAATTGATATAGTGCACCCCACGCTTTTGATGGTAAAACTATTTTATTTTTGTTGATAATTCTAGTTTTATTCTATATGGTGTTGGAGATGATTTTTTTGTTGACCACTTTAAATTTATCCCAAGCGTGTTGGAAATTAAAATTATTTTTCATTTTTGAGTTCGGTTTTCTAATAAAGCGTGCTGTTTTAGTTTTTTAAAACTATTATTTATTTCCCTCATGTTGCTCAAAAACACCATTTTTTTTTTTCAGGCATTTATTTTCTGTCATTCTTTTCTATAGCCATATATTTTTAATTGTTTGTTTTTTATGAAACCCGCAATTGAAGTTTAAAACATTCATATTTTGTATAACTACATTGTTTTCTTATTTTATCTTTTCTAGAAATTTCAGCTGAACGCTTCCAAAAATCTATTTCTGCAGAATTTGATTTATTGATTTACTTGTTGTTATAGATTTTAATTCCCATGTTTGTGTACCGTATTTCATTGGATTCCTTATCATTGTATTAAATATTTGTTTTTGTTTAGAATTTATATTCTAATCCCATAAAACAAGAAGATAATTATATAAGTCCTTATAATATAGTTTGTGTGGTTTTTTTCGGTTTTTTAAATGATGTATAGCTGATTATTCCAAGAATTCCCCGAACTAGTTAACAGGAATAATTTTTCTATTTTAGAAATACAGTATACCATCAGTACATAAAAAGCATATTTCAGACTTTAAACTTGAATTAAATGTAGTTATAATATCAATGCGAGTTTAATAGAATTGCCAGTAGATGTCAGGATGTCGCTACACATTGGAATAATCAATATGTCTGACCTTATTGATTAGAATAGCACAAGAGTTAATTGTTCTGGACACTGGGCTGGTCTATTCACTACGCTTAGCTGGCCCTACTGCACTATCAGTGATCATTATCAGCCAATAAACTCTTCCTCAGCTCACTACATGCAGGAAATGGTATACGTGTGTAAATAACCTACACAATGATAATAATAACAATAAATGAGATGTTAACCGACAGAACACACCGGGAAAATTACACAAATTGACACAATAGAGAAAAAAAGCCCCCACAGACAAAGAATAAGACACATTTGTGTTGAAAGGAAAACAAAGAAAATATTCTAAGTAGCCTATTTTGCACATCCATACACGAGCCATTTGAATTATATATATAATAATAATAATAAATAATATAATAATAATAATAATAATAATAAATAATAATAATAATAAACAATGATGGGATTTAATTTATTCTGGCACAGGTAAGATCACAAAGACTTCTCTTGCGCTCAGCCATAATTGTACAAATACAGATTTACAATTTGTTATACAAACCAATATACTAAGCTTTGTAAAAATGTGTGTATATATTATATTTTAACGTAGAAGTAAATTAAAATATAATATAAATGAATGTAAATATTGCAGTTCTCTAATAGAGCTTGCTAGTTAATAAACCTATATATATATATATATATATATATATATATATATATATATATATGGTATGATAAGAAAATAAATGCCTGGACGGATTCGAACCCGGATCTCTGAGTCTGTACCTCAGCGTGAATCCATTACACTACCAGGCGAATCCAATTCAAACACTTATTTGTCTTATATATGTATTATACTCTCCATTATTACTAGATGTAGAAGACCGAGTTCTCGCGACATCTAGTAATAATGGAGAGTATAATACATATATAAGAAAAATAAGTGTTTGAATTGGATTCGCTGGTAGTGTAATGGATATCACGCTGAGTACAGACTCAGAGATCCGGGTTAGAAACCCGTCCAGGCATTTATTTTTCTATCATACCATATCAAGCTTGCATTGCTCAATGTTAAACATTTAATTATAACACACACACATATATATATATATATATATATATAGATCCCGGGTTCGAATCCCGTCCAGGCTTTATTTTTCTTATCATACCAATATAATATATATATATATATATATATATATATATATATACACACAAGATATAACACATTAAAGGACATGAATAAAATAGTATGTGGAATAAATAGAGGCCCTTCTAAGCAAAATAAAAAATAATACACTATAAATAATAATAATAATAATAATAATAATAAAGGAACAAAAAATAAAATCGTAGAACATTTTAAGTATTTGGGATCAATAATTCAATAAGATGGATCATCTACATCGAAAAAAGAAAGTTATTGGCTTATTAAATTCTATTTTATGGAGTAAACATATAATGAAAACGACTAAATTATTAATATATAACACAATTGTGAAGAATATTTTATTATATGGTGCAGAAAAATGGACGTTGAAGCAAAAACACAGACATAAATTATTAGTCACAGAAATGGACCTTTTAAGAAGATCGGCAAGAATATCAAAATTAGACAAAATAAAAAAATAATATAAGGGAAATAATGAATGTAGGAAAGGATATTGTACAAGAGATTGAAAGAATCAAACTATAATGGTATGGACATATAATGAGAAGGGACACATAAACAAACAAAGAAGTATTGAAATGGGTACCTCCTGGAAAAGGGAATCGTGGTATACCAAAGCCAACGTGGATAAAGGGACTTCAAGACAACATGAAGAAGAGAAATATGACAGAAGCAGACACACAAAATCGGGAAATGTGGAAGAAAAAAATTGTATATTTTGGTTGAGGATACCTGTGTAAATAACAGAAACAATCCCCAATAAAAATAATAATAACAATAATAATAACATTCATATTAATAACAATAATAATAATAATAATAATAATAATAATAATAATAATAATAATAATAATAATAATATGACAACAATTAGACAAAAGCACAATTAATACATCCCATAATAGTGAATGTAAATGTTCAATTAAAAGTTAAGTCAATAATACATTTATATTTCTTTTCAATTATTGTAACGTCCGTCTGGCCCTGATTTCCAGTAATAGGGAATTTCGAGTTGGAGAAATTGAGATTACTATAGTACTTAAAGGCTGTGGTGTTGAGTAATAAGATAACATTTGATGAGATGTATTAAGCAAGAAATTGTGATGTGATCGTGTGTTATAAATTATGGTTGGCGGATAAATACTGGAAACGAGAGGCTAAGTACTTGTAATTCTTAGAGGAAGTATAAATAATATTAAATAAAGTATCTACACTGCTCAAAAAAAATAGGGGATATTGAAGAATACCTATTAAGACTATGTTTTTTTGAAATAGTATTAAATGCAATCACTTTCTATTACTCCAAGATAATGCAATAAGAGTTTGAAGTTGTTACGTAACCTCGGTACCACCACCAGAGGTCAGTGTCTGTACTGTTGATGTGAAAGGGTGTGTGGGGGGTGAATGTTTTGTTGCTGTTTTTAAATCCAGTCCAGTTTTCTGTTAGTGAATGACTTGCCTTAGGGACAGTGATGCCTCGACAACGTGATTTACCTGAACCAAAGGCTTGGAGGGTCATAGGAAGGGACGGGAAGCTGGACAGACACACAAGAGGTGGCACAAGCTATTAGGGTGTCTCAAAGCGTGATTTCCAGACTTTGGAATCATTTTCAAAGAACCATACTGTTCACAGAAGAGCCGGACAAGGTCGACCAAGGGCAACAACAAACAAGGGATGACCGTTACCTCTTGTTAACAGCCCGTCGGAATAGACAGCAGAATGCAACTCAATTGCGAAATACACTTCAAACAGCAACAGGGCGCAGGTTGTCAACTCAAACTGTCCCTAATCGACTGCATGGAAGTGGTCTCTATGCCCGTAGGCGCATGGTGTGTACCAGGTTAACTCCACAACACCGTAGAGATCGCAGAAACTGGGCGGAGGACTTCGTGGGTGGAGCATGCTGAATGGAGATCAGTTCTTTTTTCTGATGAGTCGCGATCAACGTGGAATGTGATAGTCGGCGTGTATTCATCTGGAGAGAAAAAGGGACACGAAACAATCCAGCTTTTGTACGTGAAAGATCCCCATATGGTGGCCGTGGATTGATGGTGTGGGCAGGAGTCAGTGTGGTGGACGTACGGACCTCTATGTCATCCAAGGTGGTACTTTGACTGCGGTAAGGTATAGATATGAGATTCTCCGACCTTTTGTCATGTCTTATGCTGGTGCCATAGGCGATTCTTTTCTTTTATGGACGATAATGCACGACGCCACAGAACTGGCTTGGTGGACGACATGCTGGAAGTGGAGGGTATCGAGCGTATGCAATGGCCAGCTTCCTCCCCGGACTTAAATCCGATTGAGCATGGTGTGGGATGCATTAGGCAGGCGCATTGCAGGCAGACCCGCACCTGACACAACTGTTCCAGAGCTGCACATTGCTCTTATGGAAGTGGCCACGTAATCCCCCAAGAACTCATTGCTAACCTCATTGCATCAATGCCACACAGGTGTGAGGCAGTGCTGGGCCGTTCGAGGAGACCATACACCATACTAAAGAACATTTTCACCATGTTAATGTTGCTTTGTTTGTTTGCCATATTCCTAATCAGGATCTCTTTGAAATCTGGTGTTGTACAGAGGTTACGTAATGACTTCAAACTCTTGTTTACATTCTTTGGAGTAATAGAAAGTGATTGCATCTAATACTGTTCCTAAAAACATAGTCTTAATAGGTTATTCTACAATATCCCCTAATTGTTTTGAGCAGTGTAGATAATCCATGTACTTCTACTTTGGAGATAGAGTTATGGTAATTCGAATAAAAATGGATATATTCAATCAAAACGTCTGACGTTAAATATGAGTCCGATATAATGTACATATTATGAACAAGTTGCAGGTGTATATTGCATTTATTTTTATGTTTTTTTATTCAATGTCCCTGGTTGTCATTTCGACATTTCTGCTGTTCTCTCCTAGTTTGGTGATATTGAAACCCACTTAAATTAAGAAAATATAATGGATATTCAACGATTTACTTTCACAAACGTTATTCGAATTTGCTACCATCATATTCAGTATAGGTTGCAGAAAATTCTGGCGCAATCTACAAAGTACATCAGGCATTTCACGATCACCATCAGTATCCTGGCGAGAAGTTAACGCAACAGACTGAGCATGTTAATAAATTAACATGAATCGGACCCAGTGCTTTATTCAATAGTGAACATATATACCCAAAGTATTTCATGACGTTTCCAAGCTTGCATTAACTTAGGATTGATTACTTTCTAGACTATAATTTGCTATACTAAAGTTGTTGCATTTCGTACCTTTTATAGGCCTAAGCTCCTTATATTTTGTAAATAATCTTTTGAATCGTCCTGTATATTTACACTACTTAATGAGAATCAAGTATGATCTCTAGATACATTAAAATTTGTTGGAAATATATCTATTTTTTAATCTGATTAAAAAATCTGAACTATAAATCAATTGTAGGCCCTTATTTTGTTCTTGAAGAACTTTTTAATAAATGTATTTATTTTAATGAGAATCAAACCATGAACTTTAATAATTTTGATTAATATTTTGGTCATTTTCCCAGTCACTATAATAAAGCCTCTTTCACTTTCATAACTTTGACAACAATCTTGACAGTTCTCCATTTTATCATCCATTCCTTCACAAAATACTGTTTTTTACTCATCTTTCATAGATTCAGTTGCTTAATTTGGAATTCCTTCTACATTTCATTAGAGATTGCCGAATCCTATCAGAATAATTAAGAAGGCATTTATGTAATAACACTGTATTATACAATTCATGCACCTGTCAAATCATTACCTTATCATATGCCATTTATTTTATTTTATGTAATACTTTAAATGTAATTAAATTAATGATATACATTTTCATTTTCTAAATGTATTTTACTTTAATAGGCCTAAGATTCAAATTTTGAACTTTATTGGAAATAATACTTTCAATGTAATTCAATTATACTACTCAATATGTTTACTTTTCTAAATGTATTTAGGCCTACTTTAATAAGATTTAAATTTGAATTTTAAATAAATAAAGTTTTATATGTTTGTAACAAAGGAAAACAGCTAGATCTTTTATAAATATTACAAATAAATAAATATATTAAACAAAAACAATAAGTTATTGAATTCCCAATTGACTTAAATGAATCAACTCTTAAAAAATATATAATACAATTATTTGTATTACATTGCTTTTGTTACCTTTTGTGTGTATTGTGTTGCTTAGTTTTACTTGTAAACATATGCTTACTTACTTACTTACTTACTTACTCACTGGCACTATCGCACCCATAGGTTCATGGCCGCGCGGACATAACTCTCCATACATCCCTATCCTGAGATAATGCTTTCCAATCATTCCCTGTATAATATACTTCCATCAAATCATAGTTAATGCTATTCTCCCACCTCATTCTTGGTCTACCAACTGGGCGTTTTCCCTCTGGCTTTCCTACAAGAAGCTTCCATGCAAGTCTTTCATTCCCCATAACGTGCAACATGACCTGCCCATCGCAGTCTACGAGACTTAACTGTTCTTATTATATCTGGCTTCCTATAAAGACCATGTAGTTCATTGTTAATTAGTCTTCTCCATTTACCTGTTTGTTCATCTCTCTTTGGTCCAAAAATTTTCCTAAGTACTTTAATCTCAAATACTTATAATCTCATTTCCTCCCTTCAATTATTATGAAAATAAGATTAACAAATATTTTCTTTTGCTTTGTTTTAAATATTGTATAATGGTTAAAATTAGTTTTCTATATCTCATTATTTTTCTTTGTTTTTTATATACATTAGACAGGGACAATTTAATATGTCTTGCTTGTATACATTTTATTACTAGTTTTAGTCTTAATTTTAACTAACATTAACTGGTTGCATTATAGATCGTAAGTATAATAAATATTATCTTTTTGATCAAATTTTTATTTAGTATTTGACTTAATTGTGATTGTTATATTCTGATGTAATATATGTTTGCCCTGGTGAGTGGAAGAGAAGGTCACATTGCCTTAACTTCACCAGGCTAAATAAATCTAATCTAATCTAATCTAAAGTGAGAGTCCATGTTTTGCATCCATATAACTTGTTACATATAAATAGGAAAATATTATAGTATTTATGACATTGGTCTGAAGAAGATGCAGTGTATAGCAACATGTTACCAATCTAATATATAAAAATGAATGTTTGTTTGTTTGTTTGTTTGTTCGTACTTTATGCACGGCCATACCATTGATCCGATTGTGATGGAGTTTTACGCAAATGTTCAGGAGATTCCCGGATAAACATAGCTATTAGATAGTTGAGATACTCAACTTCCACACCCTTAAAAACACCCTTTGTAGCGAAGAACGTAAAAAAGTCCCTTTTTTACCTTTAAATGGCTTGCGCTGCCCAAACCGTACAAATAAAGGCTCCGAAGATGAAATACAGGGTTCCAATATCTTTATGATTAGTTGAAAATAATCATCGTTTCAAGTAGTAGAATGGCTGAGATTCAGGTGAAAGATTGTAAATCTTTTAACACAAAACCAATGTACACAGAATTTAATATCTCAAAAAACTCTACAAAAAAGTCCGCGACAACATATATTCATCTTTTACAGATAACGCACAATATCCATTTTTGTCTTTCAGCGATGCCAAGGAGATCGGGATAAGTAGATTTCCGGGCAAGCATGTGCTGCCATAACATTCCATCCTATTTTCATGGGGCTTTTTGTAAAATGTTCAGGATTTTCCCGGGAAGGTTACAGGTTATAAGAGAGTTTTAATGCTCTAGCTCTTCACCCTTAAAAATCATCTTCTGTAGTAAAAAAAAGTGAAAACCGTCGCTTTTTGTAAGCTTAAATGGCTTACGCTGCCTAAAGCATAACAATTACTCAAAATTATTGTACACAGAATTGAATATCTCAAAAAACCTCTACAGAAAATTCGACTACAGCATGTGTTTAATTTTCAACCCTTAAATTCGTAATGTATCCTTTTGGATACATCAGTTGGATCAATTAATTTAATATTTTAAATAAATCAGAAGAAAACGAACAAAAAGAAACCACTTAAATGTATAAGTATATAATATACCTAATAATAACAGTTACACAAGATTCCGTTTTCAATGCGGTCCGCCACATTCAAATAACTAACAGAAGAAATATGTGTTTTGCCAATTTAAGGGTTAAGGATAACTCACAATAACCAATTTTGTCTTTCATTGATGCCACGAAGTTCGGGATAAGTAGATTGCCAGGCAAGCATAGCAGCGCACGCCGGGTATTCTATTACGGATAACTCAAAATAACGAATTTTTTCTTTCAGCTCATTAATGCTTGTGTACATCGGGATGCGTAGATTCCCGGGCAACGCCGGGTAATCAGCACGAGGTATCTAAAAATTATATATATATATATATATATTTATTTATTATTTTCCTTTTTACTTATTATAATAATTAATTTTTCCTTTTACTTATTATTATAATTAATTTAGGTGTTGCAGCGCACCTAGCTAGTGTTAAATAATAAATAAATAGCCTACTTGTGAATATCATATAAAACTTTGATACTTTTAGTTATTGATTACGTCATACATTTTCATCAAGTAAACATAAATAACGATTACATCATTTTTAATTTTGGTCTTGTTGATACACCCTCCAAATGCATTTTTGATACATTTCTAAAAATACATTTAAGTTTAAATAGATAATAATATGAACTTAAATACATTTAATATATTTTTTGTTGATTCATTTTATGAATATATCTACTTGTATGGAATTCGATATAAGGGCTTTGAATAACAGTAAATCATATTAATGAAAATACACGTGATTTTCTTGAGAGTATTATGGAATTAATCTGATGATTAGATGTGGAAAGGAGTCTGTAAGATGGCGCCATCTCCCAGACCAGAGAGTTTCTATATTCAGCCTCAAACTTGCTCAAATATTGAATCGGGAATACCGTTACGCTCGTTTGTCACCCAAGAAACTTAGCAGAGTGTAAGATCAAAGAGATTGGAAGGAGTAGGGGAAGCCTCCTATCAATCCACGCATGGCCAGATTTCGTTTCTGCATGGGATATGCTATACTGGATGGCATATAACTAGAGCCCGATCACTGGGATCTACTACTCAACGATATATCTTTTCTAGAAGATGTCTGCTTTTTCTTCATTTTGCGGTACTTCTTTTTTCTTTTTACTTTCTTTGTCTTTTTGAGTGTGTATACCAGCCATACAATCTCTCCAGGCAAAATACAAGGAAACGAGAATTCTGTAGAATCTACAACTCCAAAATGTCTTTCTTATAATCTACCAGATCGATATTCGCATTATTCAACTAGATATTGAATAAAATTCCAACTAAATCTAACTTACTGGCACTATCATATCCGTAGGTTCATGGCCCGTGGGCATAAGCTCTCTATACATCCCAATCCTGAGTTAATGTTTTACAATCATTCTCTGCATATTCTACTTCCCTCAAATCATGGTTAATGTTATTCTCTCATTTCATTCTTGGTCTACAAACTCTGCGTTTCCCTTTGATTTTTGTACAAGAAGCTTCCATGTCCCTCTTCCAATGCCATTAATGCCAGATGTTCTACCCATCGCTGTCTGCGAGCCTTAACTATCCTTGCGTATATCTGGTTTCCTATGAATATAACGTAGCTTATTGTCATGTAGTCCACCGCTGTGGTCTCGAGGTAGCGTGCTGCCTTGTCATGCAGAGGGCCCGGGTTCGATCCCCGTTCGGGAAGTTTTTCTGGGTGAGGTTTTTATCGGGGTTTTTCCTCACGTGTAAGACGAATGTCAGGAAAACTTTAGACCCAAACTGTCCCCGAAATATATATGGCCATCATCATCATTCCTATCATTATCATCATCATCATCATCCTTCACCGGTGTGGAAAGCAATGGAAGCTACCACACCTACAATTCCCTAGTAAAGCTGCAAGCATAGCATGAACATGCTATGATTGCAGTGAAGGACCTGCCTTCGGGCAGAAGTACTGTGGATGGATTGTCATTAGGCTTCTCCATTCGCCTGTCTATTCATTTCTCTTTGATCCAAACATTTTCCTAAGAACTTTATTCTCATATACCCGTAATCTTTTCTCCTTCCTTAAAGTAACACATCATGGTTTGCTTCCTTTTCATATAACTAGGAGAATAACAGTTTTAAATAGTTTCAGTTTAACGTTTTTGAGTGAAGTTCGGACGGCAAGAGTCCCTTAAATGCCTAATAGCATTCGTTTCCAGATTGAGCATGTGTTTATTTTCATTCCTATTTGTAATTATTGTTCCAGGTATATGAATCCAGTTACTTATTGAAAATTTCCTCATTTGTCTATTAACTGCCCATTTCCATATTATACAATATAATTTTATGTGTGGACATATATTTAGTTTTATTGATGTTTGCTTCCAGTCCCAATGTATTAGTGTTACTCAACAGAATGTGTATGTTGGCCCTTAGTATCTCCTCGCTTTCGCCTGAAGATATACTACATAATCAGCATAAACTAACAACCTTTAAATTTGATTGAAAGATTGAGTTGAAGGCTTTCTTCATTCTCTAAGATTTGATGACATGCTCTATTAAAATTGTCGTGGACTATTATCTCTTTAATACGTGAAACCTGACTTTTATCAAATACAAGCCTACCTTGTCTCATACAAGCTTCTAATATACAGAGTCTGTAGCTGGGCCCTAGTTTACAGACAATTTCATCTTTCTTTAGGTATACCACTCGTAGGGTAACTATAAACATCAATGCTTTTAAATTTACAGCTAATCTGTATTTTCTTTTAATATGAACGACTGATCATGACAGGACTGGGAACGTGCAGCATGCAAATCTTAGGTTCAAGCTAACTATAAGACAGCTAAACAAGTCATAAATAACAGACATCAAGATACTTTAACTAAAATGTAAATATAATTGATATTGAATGATAAACACAAACAATATAATTAGCTGTCAAACTTGAATAATATGAATATAATAAATAGAAAATAATAAAGAACGAACAGTCATGATTTAAACATAACATTGGTATACATAATTAAGTTCTTCTTCCACTATCGGACTTAAAGTCTTCATTCATTCCAAATAAATACGTTCTCTTGAGCAGCTTCTAGACGAAAGGAAAAAGGAAAAATCCTCAGCCAGGGGATCTTCCCTCGATCCCCGGCGACCTTCCAGGAACCAAACTTGAAGTCCGACTGTTAACGAAACATGTCTTCGCGTCTCGGACGTAAGCATCGGCGCACACCAAAACGCGCCGATGACGTAAGGAGGTGGAATAGGAGGGGTTGAAGAATGGAAGGAAAGAGAACAGAACACAGTCTTTGCTTTTTATGATTTTTACATGTTCTTCTTAGAGACTTTACTTTTACCAATATCTGTTTATTATCAAATATATTAATTGATATAGAGCACCCCACGCTTTTGATGGTAAAATTATTTTCTTTTTGTTGATAACTCTAATTTTATTCTATATGTGTTGGAGATGATATTTTTGTTGACCACTTTATTTTACCCCAAGCGTGTTGGAAATTAAAATTATTTTTCATTCTTTAGTTTTCTAATAAAGCGTATTCTCTTAGTTTTTTAAACTATTATTTATTTTTTATTTTTAATATTTTACAGAATAAGATAAAAAAGTAAATATCTTTAAATTCGATACTATTGTAGTATGAGCTAAAAGTAATACTCTTCTATAAAAAAACCCTCCCAGCCGGATTTGAACCAGCGACGTATGGATTACTGAAATTATACACCACTAAGAGTTCACTGCTCTACCAACTGAGCTCTTACAACGATTGACTAAAAACTCGACAAGTCCGCAAGCTATTATACCAGTTTTCATTTTTTTGATTTTCGGATGATTCTGGCCAGGATTTTTGAAACAAAATATGAAATTATTGTATTGTCACGGATCCTCTACACGTATACAAAGTTTCAAGTCGATCCAATGTTTCTAAGTGGGTGAAAATCGCGTTGAAAGATTCCGTTACATTTATACAAAAACACTTTTTTTGATTTTCTGATGATTGTGGCCAGGATTTTAGAAAATAAATATGAAATTGTTATATTGGCACGGGTCCTCTACAAGTATACCAAGTTTCAAGTTGATCCAATGTTTCTAAGTGGGTGAAAATCGCGTTGAAAGATTCCGTTACATTATACAAAAACACTTTTTTTGATTTTCTGATGATTATGGACAATTTTAGAAAATAAATATGAATTATTGTATTGTCACGGGTCCTCTACAAGTATACAAAGTTTCAAGTCGATCCGATGTTTTAAGTGAGTGAAAATCGCGTTGAAAGATTCCGTTACATAGATAGATAGATACAGGTCAAGCTAATATAAAGTGTAAAAATTATAAACTTTTGTTCTACTATTTATTATTATATGGATGTGAAATATGGACCCTTACTTTAAGGAGAAGGCCGTAAACAGTGATCTATATGATCTCTATAGGAAGCATATACACCGTGTCCACAAATATAGTATCATACTTTAAACTACTACTGCTTTGGATAATTGTATCTAAAATGAAAAGAAACTCAAAACGCTTTGTTCATGTTAACAATGTCAACACTGGAGAATAATGGACAACCGAGAAACAAACCTAATTTTATTAATGTTTTGTGGTCAATATGGGTTCATTGTTGGATATTTAGCAGACAGCTATGTCTGCAGCATCACTTGTGGAGGCCACATTCAATGCCTATGAGGTATAGCAAAATCATCTTGAGTGTCTCTTTTGATTGTCACCAATTTCATTTAGATACGATTATCCAAAGCGACGTAGCAGTAGTTTAAAGTATGACTATATATTGTGGACACTGTGTATCATAGGTACAGTTCAGTCTCGTAATTTATGAAAGACAGGACATGCAGCACGAATGGAGAATGATAAAGTGTCATGGAAGCTTCTTGTAGGAAAACAAGAGGTGAAACGCCCAGTTGATAGACCAAGAATGAGGTGGGAGGATAATATTAACCATGATTTGAGGGAAGTAGATTATATAGGGGATGATTGGAAAACATTAGCTCAAGATAGGGATATATGGAGAGCTAATGTACTCGCGGCCATTAACTTATGGGTTCGATAGTGCCAGTTAGTTGTTTTAACTATTAATAAGTTTATGTTACTTTGATGATATTTAGAGTGGAGATTGTATTGTTAGATTGCTATCTGAACTTATTCTCATTAACGCTGTTGGCTTCCTCTCTGAACGTTTGTTTACGTTTACTGGCCCAAAATAAAATAAATTCTCCTGTATTCACTTTCATAGTCATTTGTGCCTTGTTATGTGCATGTAAGAGGGTTGAATCGGAAAATAAATGTTTTTTATTCATAGTTGGAGCACTAAAATTACACAAATTTGCATTTTGAAATGCATTTAAAATACATTTTTGCATATTAACTTAGTTGCAACAGGAGAGGCCATTTCGGTTAGCAGTTTTGTGCGAGAAGCTAGAGAATCATGACACTGGGATTTCTGACATTTAATCCACCTCATTAATCTAGCAGCTTAATTACTTTATGAAGTTCTCGGTAATTCCCATTCCCTCTACTCGGCGCTAGTGTGCCTTCACCCGAATGATGCGGTGTTGATTAATCAGAAGTATAACCTTCACTTTTACTAAAACAATTTACCTTTCACAGACGTCCAGTTACCTCATCTGTCACTTGGCTTATATAATATTAAGTGATAATGTTTACAGTTCATTTCTCTTGCTCACTCGTTGGTTGTATCTCTCGCACAAACAAACAAATGACACAGAAAACTGATACATAACTAATTAAATAACTCACTGGCACTATCAAACGTGCGATAATAAGCTCTCCCTACATCCCTAATCTGAGATTTTTCCAATCATCTCCTGTATAATCAACTTCCCTCGAATCATGGTTAATATTATTCTCCCACCTCATTCTTAGTCTACCAACTGAGCGTTTTCCATTTGGTTTTTCTACAAGATGCCTCCATGCCCATATTTCAATCCCCATTCGTGCCACATGTCCTAGTCATCGTAGTTTAGGAGACTTAACTGTTATTATTATATCTGGGTTCCTATAAAGATCATGTAGCTCACTGCTTCTCCATTCATTGTGTGTTCGTCTCTCTTTGATCCAAACATTTTCCTAAGAACTTTATTCTCAAATACTAGTAATGTTATTTCCTCCCTTAAAGTAAGAGACCATTTTTCGCATCCATAAATATAACCGGGAGAATAACAGTTTTATATATCTTCAGTTTAATGTTTGTTAAGAGAAGTTGGAATGACAAGCGTCCCTGTAATGTATAATAGCATGCATTCCAGAATGAGGTAGCATTGCAGCTAAAAGGGTTACCCATGCTGCACAGGTCGAAGGCAATAAGCGGACGAAAAAAAATCCTTGGTCGAAAGAGTGACGAACTTTCACTGTAAAATACAACCATCAAAAAACGCAGACATGAGAGTTAAATTTTCCGAAGATAAAATAGTCCCCCATTTGGTAATCTAGGCGGGGGCACCTTCAGGCAATTCATGCCAAAGGCTCAATCACAAGGAAAACTGATATATTGTTGCATAAATTGAACATAGCTAACGATTATATCTACTTTAAATCTTCTTCTTAAGCGCTTTCCTTCCTTGTGCCGAGATTATAGCGCTCCCTAATGGGAACTTTTTGACCAAGTTAATTTAGTCACGCTCATACCCATTGATGTCAGCGAATGATAGGGAGTCGGCATAGCGCCTCAGTGAGACGTATACTAGTGTTACTGGAATGGAAATGGTCTGGAAATTTTGCACAGAGGGCTTTACATTCATACCCACTAGGTAAGCCAAGAACGAGGTGAAAGAATAAGAGTAACCATGATTTGCGGGAGGTGAATTATAAGGGGATGATTGGAAAACATTAGTTCAGAATATAAAATAATGGAGAGCTTGTTTCTTTGCGGTCATGAACCTCTCGGTTCGATAGTGTCAGTGTGTTGTTACTTAATGACTTTGCTTAGCATCATGTTTCACCTTTAGTGCTTGGTAAACATTCTGATAAGGAGATATAGAACTTATACGTTTAGCCTCTAAACAGGTTGCGAGTTAAATATTAAAACCCCAACTCGATAGTTACAAAGAAGTTTGCTACCGACGAGCTGTAACTGGTTCCACACAGCACACTCGTGCCGGTGGTGCCATTCAGTCACATACTAATATAAAGGACGAGAGAATGATGGCCCTTTCTCATCGCTGGCGATAGAGTGCCTTGATATCTATTAAATGACGAACCCTTGAAAAAAAAAGGACTTACCGATGACTAAAATCTGGCCTAGGCAGGTAAACTTCAACTTCATTCAGAATTTCTGGTGATTTGTAAAAGAAGAGGCAATTGTGACTAGACTATTTGTTGTGAATAATAAAAGAGATATTGTGATTTTTACGGAGCTCGGCGGACTAGTGGATATGTTCCTTCCCTCTAGACCCGAGGGTCGCGGATTCAAACCCGGTCGTAGTCGATGGATTTTTAAGGATGGATGCATCCAAGGAACAAGTCTTCTGGGAGAGTCCAGAGTCGGAAGATTTTGAGGCAAGTAAAAGAACCACTGTAATATAATGTACGGTTAAAAACTATAATATAGTTACCTTGTAGGTCCGTCTCCTCAACTTAAGTTCTTTTAAACTATGTAGGCCTTTCGGGACTAGTCCCATCATCAGCAGAATGCATTAGGCCCGTTCTTGTTGACCCTTGCTTCAACAAAGGTCAACAAGAACGGACCTAATGCATTCTGCTGATGATGGGACTAGTCCCGAAAGGCCTACATAGTTTAAAAGAGCTTAAGTTGAGGAGACGGACCTACAAGGTAACTATATTATAGTTTTTAACCGTACATTATATTACTGTGAACTAATACCTCAATGGAAAATCACCATGAATTTTACTAGTATCGAAAAGAACCACTGTCTGAATAAAAAGGCCTCTGTACAAAATTACCGAACGTTCCCATTCTTGTAATATCTTGGTTTCCTAGATGTCATTATGAGAAGATCGCTGACCAGGACCACTCATTGACATGGATACGAAAACAAGTGTTACTAAATTAGTACGGTTGAATTTCTCCCCTGTAGGGGGAGAACGCGTAAGTCTCACTGAGGGACCACAAGGGAATACTACTATTAAATGCCGAATTAGCGGTTTTTCAGTGAGCGAAAGGGTTCTCTATCGCGGCGAGAATAAAGGGCTGTTCATACTCAACTGTTGAATGTCAAAGGCTTGCCGTCGGTCAACCAATCAATGGTAAATTTAGACTAAAATTGGTTTATTGCTAATTTTTTGCTATTTTGGTCGTTCTAGATGGTCAAGAGGTTCAAATCCGCCCGGGGTCAATAGATTTTTCTTATTCTTCTTCCACTGGCATGCAGCTCTTACGATTTAGCTAGCGTCTCCTTGACGATGACAGCCCATTCTTCTCGATTTTCTGCCTTCTTCCACCATTTTCTAACTCCCATCCATCGCAGAAATTTCTCCACACAGTCCAACCACCTCATCTTTCCCTTCTTGGATTTCCATAAAATATCGTTTTAATCGTTCTACCACCATCCACTCTGATCACATGTCCAGCCCATTCTATTCTTTTGGCTTGTATCTGTGTTACTACATTTAGTCTCTTATACAATTGATTTATCTCATTATTTGTCCTTATTCTGAAACTGCCTTTATCTTTTATCGGTCCATAAATTCTCCTCAGTATCTTCCTTTCCCATATTTCCAATTGTAGTTTTTATTTTTTTCGTCATAACCCAAGCTTCACATCCATATGTAACTATAGGTTTTATTACTCTGTTACAGATCTGTAACTTGGTATGTTTCTACAGGTACCATGTTTTTATTACTTTTGCCAAAGCGAAGAAACATCTGTTACCTGCTGCAATTCTCTGTTTATATCTTTGCTAAACAGTCATTATCATAGGAACCAATGACCCTAATACTTAAACGTTTCCACTTCCTTATAATTTACAGCATTTATTCATATTTCATTATCAAGGTACCATCCATTGTTTTGGAAGTGTTCATGTATACCGTTTTATTCACATTTATCTCTAAACCTAATTTCTTTGTTACATTCCTTATTTGTTCTTTGGTTTTCTATAATACTGATAAGGACCAAGCTATTATTACTAAATCATCTGCAAATGCTATATTGTACGAATCTAATCATGATGCTTCCCCTTGGATTAATCTGTATGCTCCTTATTAATTTTTCCAAGGCCAAATTAAATAATAAAGTTGAGATTCTCCTTGCCTCAATCCGTTCTTGGTTGTTTCGAATCTCTCCAACAATTTTTCTATTAATTTGTATCTGATTACTAGTTTTTTGTAGTGTAATTTTAATTAAATTTATCAATTTACAATGATGCGAAATTCCTCCATGACTTTAAACAAATTATTTTGGTTTATACTGTCATAAGCCTGGTAAAAATCTAGAAAAACCGATGTAATACGACATTATATTCATAAGTCATAAGATTTTTAGGAAGGAAAAATGTAGGGGATAAATCCTCCAGGAGGGACTTTATGCCTTGGGTACCAAGTCTGGATACTTTTGAGCTCGCAAAAGAACATCAAGCATACATTAGGGCCCCTGAGCAAAATTTTATCGGTCTTTCCCACCCGAATAATACTAGTTGCTTATAGATATCTGTTTGAAGCGATGAGCTAACCACAGTCATTGGCAGACATCTGTAAAAATATAAGTATAACTAAATTAGTTTGGTTAATTAACGTTCACAAGGGAAAACTCTTATCCTACGTGAATAGGATACTATAATTACAATTTTAATACATTCGATAGGAATTGTTTTATTCTTAACAAAAACATAATACAATTTAAAATAAAACAAATGTACACAGCCGTGGACCCTTTCCTGCCTGTTCCCGTTGATATAGGAACCTAAATTTGCTAAAAAACAGTTCTTCATCTATACGCTTGTTGAAAAAAAAATCCAAATTTCGGAGATATAGACTTATGCTCGATAATAGGCCTATGTAATTCCACTATGTTTATTTTCTGTATTTGGAGTGTGAGAGACAAAATTATATATGTTTACACTCTTAAAGATAAATCCGTTATTTGTCCTATGAAAATTCAATCATAAATCTAATTGTTCACACTACAACTGTTACTTAGATAGGATTTGGTATAGAGATGCCTATAGCTCTATGTACATGTATAGTCTGCTTACGGGCAACTGGTACATACTATAAGCTTGCATAATTAAAGTGTATTAATTCACCTGTTGTTCAGCACTAAAATGATTAGTTACTTTAGCTATGTTAACAGTAGATACTATGGTCGTGACATTATTCAGTCTACAGTTGAGTCGCAGAGTTCTTGCAAGCGTGTAAACATATAATTTCCTTACCATATCCTCACAGTCTGGCTATGATTTCAAACTTACTTCAAATGTTAATTCATATAAGTAGAAGTTAGCACTGAACGTCACAATCAGTCGTTTGTTAGTTCCTATATATACAGCTCCCCTCTTTAGTGCATTTTGTTATGTCGGAAGTACGTGTGACGTATTTGTACGTCATAATTTATGCTGGAAACGCGTATAAAACCTATAACATCCTTCAAAAACAAACTAAAGAATTATTTAATAACAAACTAACTTATACACCTCACTGATATTAAACTTTTAATAATTAACAAATTAAATTATTTATGAAAATAATATTAAGAATAACAAATATTTTCATTTGTTTTGTTTTAAGTATTGTATAATCGTAAAATTAGTTTTCTATATCTCATTATTTTTCTTTGTTTTTTTATACATTAGACAGGGACAATTTAATATGTCTTGATTCTGTACATTTTATTATTAGTTTTAGTCTTAATTTTAACTAACATTAACTGGGTGCATTATAGATAGTAATATAATAGATATTATCTTTTTCATGAAATTTTTATTTAGTATTTAATATTAGAGTTAATTGAGATTGTTATATTCTGATGTAATATATGTTTGTGCTGGTGAGTGGAAGAGAAGGCCACATGGCCTTAACTCCACCAGGCTAAATAAATCTAATCTAATCTATCTAATCTAAAAGTACATATCTTTGTCCTAAATAACCTATTTGCCGGCGTTAATCAGTTATTCATTTATCTCAATCTTCTTTTCACCAAACGTCTTGTCATCGATCAGCTTAGCGACCTCAAAATCTACTAATTCTAACCTTGGTCATTTTGGACTTTTATTTTTCACCTTTAATCACCGTCATGACGATTGGGGCTTAACATTGGTTAACTATGGACTTTGGCTGTCATTATTCATCTCAATTATCCCCGAAAACACTCAGTTCACCTAATTTCGATTATTTTAAATTATTTTTCGCCTTCATAAGGGTACTAAATATCAGGGATTGGGACTATTACAAATAAACTTCAGCTCCCCCACAATTAACAAGCGAACTGTTAATCATTGCATGACGAAACTGACCATTACATTTCTCCCAGAGAAGCGTTGTGATGTACCATGGCCTTTTCCAAAAAAAAATCTGTCGCTTTTAACTGCAAGGCAGAGAAATCGAAGCCAGCAATGAGAAACCAGTAATGACAACCAATTGTACGGAGCAGATGGATGACGTTTTTGAGTAAGAGAGGAGAGGAGTGAGGTGGACGCGGTGCGCGGGCGAGTTATCAGGGTTATCCATTTCGCCAATTCAGGATTTATATTGCTTCCCTGTAATTTAGATGAATGATTTGATGCTGGAGTTTTGTGTCTTGCAGTTAAAAACGGCACATATTGTTTTAGACACGACCTTGGTATACATAACGCTTCCCTGGGAGAAATTTCGAGGTAGGTTTCGACATGCAATGGTAAGAAAGCGAAAGGGGAGAGAGAAAGAGAGAGAGAGAGAGAGAGAGAGAGAGAGAGAGAGAGAGAGAGAAGTGTTTTTCCAATCATAATTAACATTTTCCATCGTTGTTTTCTCATAGCATTATTTTATTTATAGTCATTTAACTTATTATAACTTAATCCATCGCTGTAATCTCGGGATAAGGTCATTACGTTGTACGAAGCAGGCCGAGGTTTGATCCTCGGTTGAGAACAAGTTTCCTCACCTATAAGACAAGTCTCAGGAAACTTTAAGGACCAGATTGTCCCTGAAAAGCATTTGGGCATAGCAATGATCCTATAATATTTTTCTTATTTAGTGCGAATGTGCTCTATTAAATGTTCGTTCTGTATCGAAGGTGAGCCCATCATTGACCTGATCCTTCACCGGGGGAGCTTTCACATCCTTGTGTGCCTATTTAACTAGTGATGATGGGAAATGTTCCGAAAGATCTTCAATACTTAAATGGGGATTTTACTTTATTGAGAACGATTGAAATCTCAGGTATATGTTTTATTATTTGACCTTTTATTCAGAATATGGAGGATTATTCAGAATGAATTTTAAAGTAATTGGTCCTTGTGTGAGGGGAATGTAGCTGTGTGATATATAATTTACACTTCCTCTGCCGACAATCGTGTTATCTTAAAGCCTGGTTGGGATGGGAAACGTAATAGTTCCTAAAAGGGAGCAGTTTAACCAAGAATTAAAAGAAGAACAGCCTGAATTATTTCCTATAAAACGATCGACGACAGTATTTTCCTTATAACGCAGTACTGTACATGACTCTTTTAAATAAACTAATCAGTCTATAATGGAAAATCGACGTGAAACCTATTTCCGAAGTAAAATCAAAGTAATAACATCGTTTCTGTATTTCTCTTTTCCTCAGTGAATTCCACAAATTATATTTATTTTTCCTCATGTTAAACTCTACTTTTTTTTAAACTTCAGATTTGAACATCTGCGCACGATGAGCAATTACGACTCAATAATAGAACAATTTTTTCCTGTAAGAGAAAGAATTTATTCTTGCAAGTTGAAGTCTGTTCCATTTCTATTTTTTACCTTGTTATATTGTCCTCTTGTCTGGTGCACCAGATAGGATGATGGGAGTGAGGCAGGCAGTGTACGAGGGTGTAGAAGAAAAAGGAAAACTTCGTCAGCGAAGGAAGACAATAGTGAGGAACGAAATCGGTGTAATCACAGTAAAGGAAACAATAACGAGATTTCTTCCTAACCTCCCCCTCCCCTACTATTCGCACACACCCTCTTTCCTCTTCTGACACCCATCTTTCAACCCCGCCTCAGCTATCCCGTCTCTGACTCTTCGGTATACAACCGTTGCCACTGCCATCTAAGGCGTACAATCATTATTATCGTTAGACAAAAGAAGCAATGTTAGCAGTAAAATTGCAAACAGAAGAAGATGGAAGAAATCTTACGTGGTGGGGTGGTGGTAACAGGAGGTGCAGATAAGGGAAAAAAAAAGAGCAAATGGATTTTTTAGAAATAAATAGGAAGAAGGAAATAAAAGGAAAGTGTTTTTCAGATTTTCTACAATCTTGTACTTATTTCTTTAGTTACATATTATTTTGCTTTCTTAACCCTAAATTTGGCGCTTATGATTTAACAACTGTCCCGCGCCATAGCCGAGTGGTTTAAGACATTATGTCTTGGTGCAGAGCTATGGGACTTTATAGAGATGGGCAGTGCATATGACACAAATAATGAGTGAAATAGATTCGCGGAAACTTCTTCTAAGGAAACAGAGCGAAAGCGCTCAGTAGGTAACCCAAAAATCGGGTGGTTCGAGGCCCAATTGTGGGAATTGTTTTCTCATGGAATTTCAACCAATGTGGGATTGGTGCTCACCCACACCCTGAAAAAATGTTTTTATTAATTTATTTAGCCTGGTGGAGTTAATGCTATGAGTGAATTCTTCTTGCAAAGGGATGCAGGAAACGTCAAAAATACCATTCTAAAATATAATTCATAATTAAAATAAATAAGAATATACTAATAACTAAAATGAAAGTACAATAAATTGTAATCTTAATAATGTAGCTAATAAATGTTTTCTATTTGAAGAAAGTACTCTAATTTCACTCACCAAAAACAAAATGCATAAATACACAGAAATCACAATAATATAATATAATAGAATATATTTATTTCGCGTCGGTTATTTGGTTAAACTCATTAATGATAAACGTAAAATTTAATACATTGAAGTTAAGGGAGGTGATGGGTGAAATTTTCGACATTTTCGGTCAAATTTAGCATTTTTTGTTTTTGGTATTAAAAAATACTATATACCTTAAAGTATAAGTTTGTGAAGTTTCAGTGTTCTATGGCGCTTGTAAGTCTCCCTAATGACTGTAGGAGGGCATGTATGCTATATTTTCAATTTAACTGCATGCAAACTTTCAAATTAGCTTTTCCACACTTTTATTTTCACTGCATTTCAATACATTCAAGTCAAAATAGCATTGCCAAATGTAATAATAGAAGCACGAAATTTTCATTGCATGTCCCACACACTATATCTAACAATACTGTGCATGGATTTTGAAACAATGGTGATAGTGTTTTAAATAAAACATAAAGGTACGTACACACTTGCGCGCCGCGCCGCGCGCGCTCACCATGTTCGTCAGATTTGGACGGGGTTTTAAGGTGCGCGCGCGTCTCTCACCACGATCCACTCATTGTCGGTTTTTTCCACGAACACTTTGATGGTTCGCTGTTTAGATTTGGACGGGTACCTGAGAGGTTCGTTGTTTTCGGTGCGCACCTATTATTTGAGTATGGAGTGGTCAGAGGAAAACATGTTAAAACTTATTGATATTTGTAGAAGCAAGCAATTATTGTGGGATCCTCAACATGAGGATCATTTTAAAAAATCATTGAAAGGAGATGCCTGTTTTTTTTCAATGTTATGTGTTTTTTTCGTGTGTACTGTAATTGTATGAATAAATTAGAATTATTTAGAAAACATTATTTATTTAAGACGTTCATTTCATAATATTATGTATGAAGTATCACAAAACAATACAATATATAAACACATTTATTACTAATTATTTATTTATTTATTTCTTCAAAGACTCCAAAGAGCAAGATTGCTCATGTTAAGGGGCAATATACAAAAAATAATGGCCATAAAACAATTAACAATAAAAACAAGAAAACAAATTCAGGCATAAGTTTAAGTAATACAAACTACTATAGATGCACAATATATATACACATATAAATAAAATATTTAAACAGGATAATATTAATAATAATAAAATTAACAAAATTAACTAAGAAAGCAATGAGAAAAAATATTTTTTAATAAAATTAGAAAAATGTTTAATATTCGTGAAATGTTGATATTCAATAGGTAAGTTATTGTAATGGTTGATTAATGCATAACGAATCCCATTTATACCTTTTTTTTGAGAAACTAGTATCTTTGTGCAATAAAATACAACCTCTAGTATAATAATCATGTACATCTTTATTAAAAATTAAGGCCATGTTACGGTGAGGTAGATTCTTAATAATTTTAAACATATATATACAAATCATATATTCTTTTAAATTCCTTTAATGCTATAATATTTGAAAAAGTATAAATAAAGTTATAAGATGTAATAAGTAATAAGCGTGACTAGACGACCCGATTTTGGCGGGACAGTCCCGATTTTTAACAATTTGTCCCGCGTCCCGCGGCATTTAAAAAAAAAGTCCCTATTTTTGGGAAAGAATGCAGGACAAGCGGGAGAACGGAAAGGGAATAGACATGGTTGGTTACACCTGCTCTGCAAAATGTCTACTGAAGGTTTGTGGGTTTCCTATGGATCGCAGGAGGTTCGTTGAAATTAATCATTTCGACCAACATAACACGCGCCGCGCGCACGCCGTTCGTGTTCGCGGCGCGCATATGTGTACGTACCTTAAAATGTGTGTAGTAATTTTAAAACAAATTAAACTTTCATATGCAGAGAATGTATATAATGTTTCTCCCTTTATTATAATGATATAGAAAAATTAATGCACAGTATTGTTTTAAATAAGTCAGTGGTCGTGTAGAAAAAAAAATGTACTAAAAATTATGGGACTAATTAAAACTTTTAATATGCAAATATATAAATCGATTTTCTTTAATATCTCAAAAAGACCTTTAAGCCTAGAAGGATGAAACGTCAGTATAATATTACGCATTATGGCACGAATGTGTGTACAAAAAATCAAGTATGTAGCTTATAAAATGTAGAAAATAGAAATTTCACCCATCACCCCCTCTTAATGATAACTAAAATTAATACTAATAATAAATATACACGGTGGAAAAACAGCTCTTACCTACTAAATTACTTACTCATTGGCACGATCGAACCCATCCTGAGCTAATGCTTTCCAATCATTCCCTGTATAATCTACTTCCTTCAAATCATAGTTAATGTTATTCTCCCACCTCATTCTTGGTCTACCAACTGGTCCTTTTCCCTCTGGTTTTCCTACAAGAAGCTTCCACGCACGTCTTTCATTTCCCACACACGTGCCACATGTCCTGCCCATCGCAGTCTACGAGACATAACTGTTCTTATCGCTCCTACCTTCTATAAATAAAAATACTAGGAGAATAATAAAATGTTATGAATTAATTTTATCGCTTGTATATATATATATATATATATATATATATATATATATATATATAAACATTAGGATAGGGATGTATGGAGAGCTTATGTCCGCGTGGCCATGAACATAGGGTTCGATAGTGCCAATAAGTTAGTTGGTTAGTTATATATGCAGTATGTAGACACATATAAGACACGATCTTAGAATATTGATACATCTTAATACTATTTTCATTACGCAAGTAAAATAAAGGGGGCACGCCGTAGTTTAGTGATTAAGGCACTGTTATACAAGCCGGAAGGTCGAGGGTTCGAATCCCAGTGGGGTCAGGACTTTTAAACTGACCCAAACCCTCTTGCGGCTCTGTGGTCCTGGGGTCGACTCAGCTTCTAACGGAAATGAGTACCAGACGCTTGTTCTGAGGGTAAAGGCGGCCGTCACGCAGGGTTGACAACCCGGCTGAAATCAAGTGCCGATTGTCTAGAAAAAGTGGGATCCTTAACCTCCTACTTGCCCAAGGCCTCCTGAGGCCTGTAGTGGGATCACTTTACTTTACTAAGTAAAATAAATTATACTATTAGTGATATATTATCGTTAGTTAATTCGTTAATAAAAATAATTTCAATGTGTTTCTGAAAGATGTTTAATTGTCTGACTTAGGGTGGAATTTGGGTAGCTCCAGGTTGAGAAAACCAGCCATAACGTCACCACTATGATCGTCCACCAAAGTGTTTAGCACATGTGGATGTAAGGCGAAGCAGCCAAAAACCTTCTAGAGATATTGTGTCATGCGATTCAGTTTAACTAATTAAATAACTAACTGGTACTATCGAATCCGAAGGTTCAAGGCCGCGTGGAAATAAGCGAACCATAGCCTACATCCTATTGTGAGCTAATATTTCCCAAAAAAAAAATCCTGTAATTATCTTATCTGAAATCATAGTTAACATTCTTTTCCACGTGGTTTTTTGCTACCTTCTCGACGCTTTCTTTCTAGTTTTTTTAGAAGAAGTTCCTGAGGATCTATTTCATCCACTATTCGTGTCATACGTTCTGTCCATCTCAATACGCGAGACTCGAATGGTCTTATTAAGTCTACATCTGAGTTCTATAATTTAATTATAGACTACTTCATCTTCATGGCGGATCCTTGAATCCTCTCCGCTCATACAGGAATCAAACCATCTATCCACATCTCCTCGGACGTCCAATATCACTGCTTTCTGTAGGTCTATATGCAGATGCCTGTCTATCTGCTCTATATGGTTTCATCCATTGTAAATGTGCATACCACTCCTTCTTTTTGTCTACAATCCTTTATCCGATATTAAAGATTCCAAATTCTTCTCTGATTAATTCACTCCTTCTATCATTCCTTATTAATTGGACTTATTAATTTATATAATTATATTTTAAGTATTTTTTCTGAAAATCGCAAGTTCAAATCCCAGTTGCGACCAATCTGTGTGATTTTTGACAGGTTTTCCAGATTTGTTAAAGAAAACGGTAAGGTGAAATCATAACTGTTTATTAAGGGCATTTGAATACACATTCAATCTACTGGACATAAATTAAAATTCTAGTCGCGATATCACCTAGACGTTAGAGCGTTTATAAATAAACATGAAGTAAAAGATGAATCGCAATTTACAAAGGCGTCTCTTTATTCTTTTATAGTGGATAATTAGAAAAGAAAGATGTATTCTGTTATTCTTCTTCATCCGACCAAGTCTTAGGCCTCACTGATGAATTTTGTATACAGTGTTTCCTTGGACAGCCCAGAGATCTCTTCCCTGTTGGACAATAACGAAGTATGGCCTTAGGAACTCTACCTGAACTCAATCGTCGCAAATTATTCATCCAGTTTTTCTGGTATCTATGTATGCATTCAATGACCGATTCTAAATTTTTTCGTCGACAGAATTATCTCTCCAGTCAGTACGAGGCCTGTTGTGAGATTTGAAATCAACTCTGAAGTACTACCCGATAGGTTGTTAGCCCGAAGGGGTAAAGTGATGGAATTTTCATCCATGCAACATTTACTCTGCAAGTGATGATATGGTTATACCGCCAATACTAGGTCCCCAGAGCCTCATCTGTTGTAAGCAAGTTGCACTACGGGCAGGTTGAAGTTAGGTTTTGGATAGGAGAGTTTTTAGAATGCACTTCACTATTAATGCAACTCAGAAGTATTCTACAACTAATTTATTCTAAGGGAGGGCCTGTTCCATTGTTAGAGAACTAAAAGTCATAAATACACTTATTGCTAAATTGAATAGTTGCCGCGATAAGAGACCTTCATTCATTCATTCATAGTGTTATGCTCAAGAGAAGGTATTTCACTGCAAACTCAGCATTCTCCACTCTTTCCATAACTCAGCGTTCCTTTTTGTATCTGCATACAAACCATTTATTTTAATATTGTCTATCATCTAATGTATTTTTCTGCCTCTTTCTTTCCGTTGACCATTCCTTCTAGGGCATCCTTCAGCAGGCAGTTTCTTCTTAGCCAGTGGCCAATCCAATTTCTTTCCTATTCTTTATCAGTTCCATCATTGTTCTTCTTTCGCCCACTCTGTCTATCACATCTTTATTTCTTACTTTGTCCATTTTATACGTTCCATTCTTCTCCATATCCACATCTCAAAAGCTTCCAGTCGCTTTTCCTCATTCTGTCGTAATGTCCAAGTCTCTGCACCATGGAATGCTACACTCCTCACAAAGCACTTCACAAGCCTCTTCCGTAATTATTTTTTCAAAGGTACGCAAAAATACTTACCTTCTTGTTGAAAGCTTCTTTTGCCATTGCTATCCTCTGCTTTACTTCTTGACCGCAGTTCATGTTACTACTGATAGTACCTAACTCACAAAAATTCGAAAGTTGAGTTTTCAGTGATATATCTGGGGAATATCAGGGCACGGTGGGAGCAAAACTAACCTTGCTCTCTTCTATATATGTTTTATTTATTTTTAAAAGTTGGAATTCAAGCTAATAGTGTAACAAAATGGCAGAAGAAGTTAGTCAGGTCATGACTAGCAGTTTACGAGTTAGATCTGTTTTCGGGGCAACTATTCAATTGTAACTATACATAATATTTTAACTAGAATTCTCCGAATTCCATAAATGTTTTCCCAACAAAAGTAAGTTTCTAACTTAGCAACTAAGGGAAATCATAAAAAAATCCCATTTAGGTTAGCAGTCCTAGGGATTTAGATTAGGGATCCTAAAAATGTCAATATCTTTATTACATCAATCGTTTATATTGAAAATAAAGCTTATGTAACTACTGATATCGACCATTATTCCGTGGCGAAGGCTACGTATCAGTTGCTAAAGAGATGCGCTGTGTCCTTTGCTACCATCTAGTGGCTAAATGTGTATCTACTTTTATGAATATTACTCTTATTAATAATCAGAGAGAGAAGAAATATAAAGATTTTACCAAACATATGAAAACGATACTATCAAAATATGAAAAAAGTTATAATGACTATTTAATTAAAGTCCAAAATAGTAGTCAATGACCAATCACGTTTTAATGAATCATGTTTTACAACCCTGACAGTCGTATTTCACCTCGCTCTTTATCGTTTTGACTTTATCAGCTCCTGATTTTGTGATAGAGAAAGGCCCTCCTTTTTAATATTCTGGACAGGTCAGAGCTTTATTTTTCTCCAATAAATACATTGAATACATCAAATAATGAAGATTCCGTGATTTTACTGAGTTGTTTACTAAAAAGGTAAATGAATAACCTATAACGTTGATTATAATATACAGTTCCAACTCTTTTGTATGGTAGCGAAGTATGGACGTTGAAACAAAAGGATATGCAGAGACTTAGATCTGCTGAAATGAGATATCTTCGGAGGACTGCAGGATACACACTACTAGATCACAAAAAAAAATGAAGACATCTTAGAAGAATTACACATGGAATCTTTAGAAAACAAAATTTCTGATTATAATTCAAGATGGATACAACATGTTCATCGAATGGAAGATCACAGAATATCCAAACTAATATTAAGATATCAACCTGCAGGAAGAAGAAGACCAGGACGTCCACTCAAAAGACTTCTGGATGGTGTTTCTCTTGAGGCCGAAACAGGTCAACAAATGGCCTAAATTCGTGAATGTACTATGATAATGATGATGATGATAATATACACTTTGATTTGTTTTATTATCTCTCCACTAGAGTGAATTCTTACAATATTGCGATCCTATTTGGCAATAAATAGTATGACCAAGTTACAGTGATGAACAAATTAAAGATAACCAAACTTTTCTCATTTGTTTTCAAACATATCAGTTTACATACTTCAAAATAACTATATTTAAATAATGATTTTTGAGCAAAAAGCTTAATTTTATTCGTTAAACAGTCGTAACAAATGCCACTCTTGATTTTCAAATCCTCTAGATTAATTGGAAATCACTCGTGGCATTACTTGTGATAACATAAACAAATTAAGTGTATATTTTTTATACGTCAGCATGAAATCGTTATACTGAAAACTAAGCAATGGACTTTTGAATGAAAATATAATAACATTAATTATTATTTATTTAAATTGTAATTATAAAACAGTACACTAGAAAAACAATAATTTGACTATTTAACTCTTGTCCCTCCATGGTATCTTTACCTTGTCGTGGTGGAGTGGCTTGCGTGCTTGAATGATCATGAGAGCTATGCCGGCGGTAGCATTGCTGCCTATAGGGTTACCCATGCCGGACTGGTCGAAGGTGATAAGCCAGACGAAAAAAGTACCTTGGGCGAAAGAGTGACCATCTTTCACCGTAAAAATACAACCGTCAAGAAATGCGGACATGGGTTCAACTGGGGTAAAATTTTCCGGAGGTCAAATAGTCCCCCATTCGGTTCTCCGGGCGGGGACTACTTCAGGGAACCCATGCCAAAAAACAATGAACTACATGGTCTTTATAGGAAGCCTGATATAATAAGAACAGTTAAGTCTCGTAGACTGCGTTGGGCAGGACATGTTGCACGTATGGGGAATGAAAGACTTGCATGGAAGCTTCTTGTAGGAAAGCCAGAGGGAAAACGCCCAGTTGGTAGACCGAGAATGAGGTGGGAGAATAACATTAACTATGATTTGAGGGAAGTAGATTATACAGGGAATGATTGGAAAACATTAGCTCAGAATAGAGATGTATGGAGAGCTTATGTCTGCGCGGCCATGAACCTACGGGTTCGATAGTGCCAGTGAGTGAGTAAGTAAGTTAGTAAGTAAGTATTTAACTCATGCCCCAAATGGGAGTCAATGACCAATCACGCTACAATGATTTTTTTATTTACAACCAATCACAGTCGTGTTTCGCCTAGAATTTACCAACTAAAGTTTATCATAATAAAGAAAGCACCTCCTTTTTAACATTCTGAATAGGTCATAGCATTATTTTGCAGTGAGTGACTCTCTGAGAAATACGGCTACCAGGTTGTATATATAGTGCATGAATGTCAACACATACCGCATGCGGCAGTT
This sequence comes from Diploptera punctata, assembly GCA_030220185.1. NCBI lineage: Eukaryota > Metazoa > Arthropoda > Insecta > Blattodea > Blaberidae > Diploptera > Diploptera punctata. Next base: position 828,541 of record JASPKZ010003415.1, on the reverse strand, counting down.
AATATAAAAACATTTGTAGCATTGATTATACCACAAAAAAAAATAAACCACTGTTTGCACTTTCTTAAATGTATTTTTTCCCAGAAAAATATAATTGTCGTATTTACATCATAGGACATCAGAAATTAATTAATCTACAGTTTGATGCATTTAATTTTATCTCCACTAGAGTGCATTCTTACAATATTGCGTTCCATTGGCAATAAATAATATGATCTGGTTGCAGTGACGAACAAAATAAGCAAATGAAGCGTATCAATCGTTTCTCATTTGTTTCCAAACATCGCCGTTTACATTAAATATATAAATATTTTAAAATAACTATATTTAAATAATGATTTGTGAGTAAACAGCTTAATTTTATTCGTTAAATAGTCCTAATACATGCCAGTCTTGATTTCCAAATTCTCACTTCGTGAGTCGTGAATTTATCGATAATTTAGAAATCACTCGTGGCATTACTTATGATAATTAATCCACCGCTGTTGTCTCGGGGTAACGTCGTTGCCTCATAAGGCAGCAGGCGATGGATTGTATCGGGGATTTTCCTCATCTGTAACACAAATATCAGGAAACTCTAAGAATCAAACGGTTCTCGAACATCATCTGGCGATCTTAATGATAATTATTATTGTATTCGCCATGTTTAGCATGAATGTGTGTGTGTGAATGGTGTGTTCCGTTTTAGAGTTGTGTTGTCTCAGAGAAGGCCCTGACATTGAGCTGATCCCTCATTCGGGGAGGCCCTCCATGTCTTTATATGGTCAAAGAAGTTTGTTTGTGATCCACAGTTAAAATCCTCTCCCGATAGGTCGCGTCACTGTAAGGTCCGAATGGCGTGTAGCATGTAAAAATATGTAAACTTTGAGAGGTTAACCCTTAAATTCGTTATGTATCCTTTTGGATACGTCAGTTGGTTCAGTTAATTTTATATTTTAAATAAATCAGAAGAAAATGAACAAAAAAAAAGAAACCACTTAAATGTGTGTCTAATTATACAATCCATCCATCCATGGTAATTCTGCTCGAGGGCAGGTCATTCACTGCAATCATAGCATTTTCATGATATGCTTTACGGTTTTACTAGGGAGTTATAGGTGTGGTAGCTTCCCGCTGCTTTCCACACCGGTGAAGGATAATGATAAGGATCATGATGATAGCTGGATGATTTTCGGGGACCATTGGGCCCTAAGCTTCCTGACATTTGTCTTACAGGTGAGAAAAAACTTAGAAAAAACTTCACCCAGGAGCCTGTCCCGACCGGGAATCAAATCCGGGCTCGCTGCGTCAGGGCAGCACGCTCCCTCGAGACCACAGCGGTGGACAATTATACAATATCCCTAATAATACAATTACACGAGATTCCGTTTTCACTGCAGTCCGCCACATTGAAATAACTAGCAGAAGAAATTTATGTTTTACCTATTTAGGATTTAAACTGGGCTGAAATGTGTGAAGTGGGCTAGAAAAAGTTTAATGATAATTACTTAATTATCTTTCAATAATTTAATTAAAAATGTATCCGTTATCTGTTAACCGCTATTCATTCACATACACTGTAACTCAACAATACAACAATACAGACTCAATCTGTAACTCAACAATATAACAATACAGACTCAATCTGTAACTCAACAATATAACAATACAGACTCAATCTGTAACTCAACAATATAACAATACAGACTCAATCTGTAACTCAACAATATAACAATACAGACTCAATCTGTAACTCAACAATATAACAATACAGACTCAATCTGTAACTCAACAATATAACAATACAGACACAATCTGTAACTCAACAATATAACAATACAGACTCAATCTGTAACTCAACAATATAACAATACAGACTCAATCTGTAACTCAACAATATAACAATACAGACTCAATCTGTAACTCAACAATATAACAATACAGACTCAATCTGTAACTCAACAATATAACAATACAGACTCAATCTGTAACTCAACAATATAACAATACAGACTCAATCTGTAACTCAACAATATAACAATACAGACTCAATCTTAAAAGAATTGAAGACTACGCCAATTTTGGAATATATTAAACATTACCAACTAAATTGGAAACACCATCTTGAAAGAATGAGTTCAAATCGGATCCCCAAAGCTGTTTATAATTATATACCAAGAGGACGAAGATCACTGGGCCGTCCTATGAAACGCTGGAGGGAAAATTTTCTATAGGATCGTAACAGGCCTTGGCCTAATACTTGGAAGGAAGAAGAAGAAGAGACTCAATCTGTAACTCAGTGCTACAATATCCAACAAAAGTACTTCACGTGACGGGGGGGGGGCTGCAAATATCCACCCACCGTTTCTTTAATTAACTTCTTCCGGTTCAACACTTGACATATACTCTTATAAGTTTTTTTTTTCTATTCTTAAACTTGTTTCTAATGACAAAATTAAAGTTCGAATATAAATTTATAAAATTGTTACCTTATCTCCTCAACTTTGTAAAATATTAATTCTCTATAAGCCTTTCGGGACTAGTTCCATCATCAGCTGAATGAGCAGGAGATAGATCTGTATCTACTGACCCTGAATTCCTGCTTCCTTCTGCTGATGATGAGACTAGTACCGAAATTCCTGCACAGAATGAATATTTTACGAAGTTGCGGACGGACCTACAAGGTAACAATTTTATAATTGTATATTATAATTTTAATTTTGTGACTGATGCCTCAACGCAGTTTTATCACGAACTTGATTAATGTTCTATATAATGGTTTAAAAGGCCAGAAAAAGCAAATACAATCAATTGCAAATATAAATATACTATCGCTACATGCTTATACATACTGAAATATTAAAGTTTTCTTGAAATGTGAAGACAATGTCGAAATATTTTGATATAATTCTTTTTCTCAAGTGCTTTAGATTTTCCATTGTAGGCCAGTATAACTAAATATTTCTGGTTCTCACCTCATAATTATCATAGTTTAAAATAGCGAATTTCATATTTTATCGTTCTATTAATATCTGTTTTCCCGAATTTGAAGAAAGGAACTTTTATTCAAATAATTAAAAACTAACTAACTCACAGTCACTATCAAACCCGTAGGTCCATGGCCGCGCGGACATAAGCACCCCATATATTCCTATCCTAAGCTAATGTTTTTCAACCAAGCTGTATAATCTACTTCCCTCAAATCATGGTTAATATTATTCTCTAACCTCATCCTTGGCCTACCTACTGAACTTTTTCCCCCTGATTTTTCCACGCCTCTCTTCCATTCACCATTCATGCCACATATTATATCCATCGCAGCCTACGAGATTTAATTTATCTTGTTTTCCATAAAGATCACGTAGCTCATTGTTACGACATTCGATGTTACAGGAACATGTCCCTATATTTGAGCATTTGTCATGAATTAGGCCCTACCTGAAGTATTCCTTGCTGAGAGAAAAGAACTGGGGGACCTCCGGAAAAATTTACCCGGTGGAACCCGTTTCGGCGTTTCTTGACGATTGTATTTTTACGATGAAAGATCGTCACTCTCGACCAAGGTATTTTTTCGTCTGGCTTATCAGTTATCACTTTCGATCTGTTCGGCATGGGTAACTTTTTCGGCAGCAATGCTACCGCTGGCATAGCTAACGGGGTCATTAAAGCACGCAAGCCACTCCACCATAACAAGGTAAAGATTCCATGGAGAGATTCAAATAATCAATACTATTAATAAAAACTCTATCATTCATAAGTCTATATTGTATTCAAATTATAATTCAATATATTTCTAAAATATATTTTTTTTAATTCAATTTTTTTTAAAATCTTGAGTACAGTGTAGACTGAATCCCTATTCTCTTATTAATAACCCAACTTTGTTTCTAGGATTTGTCTACTTTACTTAAGAGTATTTTTACTTATCATAAGTAATGCCACGAGTGATTTCCAAATTATCGATAAATTCACGACTCACGAAGTGAGGAGTGAAATTTATCTAGAGAATTTGGAAATCAAGAGTGGCATTTGTCAGGACTATTTAACGAATAAAATTAAGCGGTATACTCACAAATCATTATTTAACTATAGTTTTATATATATATATATATATATATATATATAGTAGTAGTAGGACTTTATTAGACAAAAAGTAAGATATTTACAATATTATTTACAAATATGGGTCGCACGGGCAGTAAGCCGTACGTGCTGTTGACAGTCCGTTACAATAAAGTAATAATTGGTACTAGTGTAAAGAAAAATAAACAAAAACAGCAATAACATTACAATTACATAAAGAAAAAACAATAATATTACAATTAAGTAATAACACAATAGCAATAACATTACAATACATAAGAAAACAAAATAATAATATTACAATTAAATAATAACACAATAGCATTATACACTAAAAACATTAACCTTACAATTACATAAAGAAAAACACAATAATATTACAATAAAGTAATAACACAATAGCATTATACACTAAAAAAAAACATTAACATTACATTACATAAAGAAAACACATAATATTTACAATTAAATAATAAACACAACAGCATTATACACTAATTAATTTATATATAATTGTTAATAATTAATGGTATTGCATTTTGATAACATATATTTGTTCATGAATGAGTGTTGTCCTTTATTTTTCGCGTTTGTCCAGAATTTACCGAGGTTTATCCAATTTCTGGATTTACCAATAACTCGTAGCATGCCAATCTTTCCCGATTTGAATTTAGAAATCTTTCCGGTAATAACTGACGTCTCCAATATTCTAATCATTACATTTTCCTAATATATGTATCTCATCTTCAAAGTTCCCCCGCACATTGGACATATTCGCGCATATCGTGATCGTCGCTAATTTCTAGAAATTCCATGCCCCTAGCCTAAACAAAGCAACCCTGATCTCTCCTTAATCCTAGGTTGAGTATTACGATTCTTTTCCCCAGACGTGTTTAGGGTCTCTTTGTAACACAGTGAGCGTTTCTTCCTGTACATTCGCGAAGGTATCTTGTTGGTTTCATCTAAGTACCAAAAAGCACCAAGCCCCCCCAAAAAAAAAAAAAAAAGACCCAAAGCACCGACCCAACCCCCAAACCACAACCTTCTTAAATTTTCAATCCTTTTCCCCATATCCGACCATCCCATCTTTGGAGTTCTCTCCTAACCTGTCTGCCCAAAATTTAACATCTAGGTTTTAATTTGGTGTCGAACAAATTGCTCTAAGCATTGTTGTTCACCTTGATTACTCGCAACCAGTATTTGAGTACACGAATTTTACAGTTAATATCGTCCTGGAATGACCCGAATTCATATAAAATTCCACAGTTAGAAACGGGCCTTACTAAGTCCTGTAATATACTTTAGAAAATGCGTATATACTTATTTAGTATTTCCGTTCTTTGAAACACCCAAATCTCACTACTGTAGTGCATGACTGCTGGCCTGACCATAGCTCCATACATTTTTTCTAATGTGCTGACTGGAAAATCAGGCACTCGACCCAGAATAACCGAGTACACTGTTAAGTTGTCCCCCTCCCTTTAATAATGCTATATCAATGTGTTTTTTCTTTCCACTTTTCCGTTCATTTTCCCCCCCCCACGTCGTACAGATATTCGAAATGTTTCACGTTTTGAAGAACTTGATCTTGTTATTTCCATTCCTCTGTTCTAACCATAAACCGTCCCATTTTTAAATGTCATTGTTTTTGTCTTACTAGCATTTACAGTCAATCCCCAATTCGTACAGTATATTTCCAGTAGGTCAAGACCTCTTTGCAATCCCTTGATTGTCTTGGAACAGATAATTAAATCATCTGCAAACAACAGGACTGGGATTCTAACATTTCCTATCTCCGGAGCCTCAATTTCTAGCATTACGTCTACAATATCATCAACGAATAGATTAAATAGCATTGGTGATAAAATGCAATCTTGTCTCAATCCCCGATTGGCTTCGCTGCTCTCTGTAATGTGCCCTTGGTCTACTGTTATACAAAATTTAACATATTTATAAATTGACATTAAAGCATGTATCATTTTACGAGACAATCCTTTCCGATTTAATTTTTCCCAAAGTGCGCTTCGGTCCACAGTATCAAATGCCATCTTAAAATCAATGAATGCACAAAATAATTTACCCCCCTTCATTTTCAGATTGTCATCAATTAATGTTCTCAGAACAAATAGGTTGTCCACCGTGGAGTACCCTTCTCTAAAACCTGCCTGATATTTTGAGAGCCTATTGTTCTCTTTAGCCCATTGTCTGATTCGTTCTTAAAGTACTTTACAATATATTTTTCCGAACACTGACAAGAGACAAATTCCCCTATAACTTTCTGGTATCTGTGCCCCACCTTTCCCTTTGTATAGCGGTTGGATGACACCTGTCGCCCAGGCTTCCGGATAATCTCCTCCATTAAAAAGTTTGTTGAACGCAGTTTTCAAAACGTCTAATAATTTATTGGATGATATCATATTTTTCAAGAATTCCCCTGGTATTCCATCAATTCCAGGTGCTTTACCATTCTTTAAACATTTAATGGAAGAAACCACTTCATTTTTCGAAATATCCTGATCCAGTAATTGAATATGAATTAGGTCAGGGATCTCAACTATATTTCCTTGATTATATCTTAACCTCTCATTTCCCAGCACCCTATCAAAGTAACTTCTCCATTCCCCGGGCGTTATTCTTGTCCGATTTATGGACTTTACTTTGAGTTCCCTTATCGCTTTCCATATGTCCGCAATGTTCCCACTTTCAGTCGCGACTCTCATTTCTTCGGATTTCTTATTTTGCCATGCTAGTTTTGTTTCTGCCAATAAGTCTTTATATTCCTTTCTCTCTTGCGCATAATTTTTTTCTGCTTTCATCTGTGCTTTCTTTTCTAAACTTTAAAAGACTACTTTCGACAAACTTCTTCTTCTTTCTACATGCATTATTGTACCACCCTTTGTCCTTCTGGTTCATTGCGTATTTAAACTTGAATTTTTCCCCTGCTTTTTGAAAACATTCTGTCAAAGTTTTAATAATTTCCTCCCCGCTAAGATCATTTAATTGCAGATCCTGTATTAGCGTTTCCAAACTCCTGTTAAATTCTTCTCTCAGATCCTCGATCCACCTGAAACGGATAATTGGCCGCAATATTGTTGCCATCTCATCATTAACTGTCTCACTAATACATTTCATATTTAAAATAAGTTTGTTTGGGAAGTGGTGTGATTCGATTCTGGAAACTATACAGAAATTACTTAGGACTGGAATCATGTCTTGTGTGCATATTGAATAATCGATTACGCTACTTCCATTTTTATTAATAAATGTCAGTTCTCCATTTTTATCTTCCCCATATTTACCATTCAGAATTTCAAGTTCAAATGCATCGCAAAAAGCTAACAATTGGTTTCCTTCTGAATTTAAAATCTTATCTTTGCTTCTCCTACCCTCACCTCGTGTTTCATTATCATCCGATTTTATAGTGATATTTTCCTCCCCAATCCTACAGTTAAAGTCCCCTAAAATTATTATTCCCGCTTCCGGAAACCTATCTTTTATTTCTGCCAACGAGTCAGACAATTCAACGAAAAAATTTGGATTGGCATACCTGGAATTTAGTGGTTGGCGATAAATAGACAACAGACACATTTCTGCTCTTTCTGTATGGTAATATATACAAATTGCCTCTTTTAAAGTAATATTTACCTTTTTAATATATGGGTATAAGTTAGCTTTATATAAAATGGCAACACCGCCTGGATATCTACCTCTGTATATACACGTCCACCGCTGTGGTCTCGAGGTAGCGTACTGCCTTGTCACGCAGCGGGCCCGGGTTCGATCCCCGATAGGGGCAGTATTTCTGGGTGAGGTTTTTATCGGGGTTTTTCCTCACCTGTAAGACAAATGTCAGGAAAACGTTAAGGCCCAAACGGTCCCCGAAATCATATGGCCATCATCATCATCCTTATTATTATCATCATCCTTCACCGGTGTGGAAAGCAACGGGAAGCTACCACACCTACACTTCCCTAGTAAAACCGCAAACATAGAATGCAAATGTTATGATTGCAGTGAAAGACCTGCCCTCGGGCAGAATTACTATGGATGGATGGATATATATAATGTAAACGGCGATGTTTGAAAACAAATCTGAAACGATTCGTACGTTTCGTTTGCTTCTTTTGTTCTCACTGCAACTAGATCATATTATTTATTGCCAAAGGAACGCAATATTGTAAGAATGCACTCTAGTGGAGAAAAAATGATACACATGAAACTCTATATTAATTCATTTCTGATGTCGTATGATGTAAATATGACAATTATATTTTTCTGGATTATTACCTGGGAAAAAATACTTTCAAGAAAGTGGAAACAGTGGTTTCTTTTTTTGGTGATATAATCAATTACTACAAATATTTTTATATTAACTCCTGCATGCGCTATGTGTTGGCATTCATGCACTATATATACAATTTGGTAGCCGTATCTCTTATCGGTCACTGCAAAATAATGCTATGACCTATTCAAAATGTTAAAAAGGAGGTGCTTCCGTTATTATGATAAACTTTAATTGGTAAATTTTAGGCGAAACACGACTGTGATTGGTTGTAAATCGAAAATCATTGAATTGTGATTGGTCATCGACTCCAATTTGAGGCATGAGTTAAATAGTCAGAAAAAAATAATGCACGGTTGGTGAAGATTGTTTTAGACAATTTAACATTTTGACTTTTCTCCCCTATTATTTTGTGATATATATTTTATAATCGTGACATATTGATTTAGAACAGCGTTATTCACAGATTTCAGACAAGACACTGTAATGGTTACTGTATTCCTAATAACATTCATCGTTAAATTCCGTTTAGATATTATTCAGAGTATATAAAAAATTATAACTTAAAATTATGTACCTTTTTTGCAGTCTCCTTAACTGTTAAAATTATTAAAAATATTGTAGACTACATAAAACGTTACCATTTATATTATAATTTTTGCATATTCAACAATACACCGAGTCCCATTCAAACCTCCCACATTTTAATTAATCATAACTCTCAAAGTATGCGGACTTATGAAACGAGTTTGGTATTAAAAGAAAGAGAATCTAAAATAATTTTTGTTTTCATTGTTGCAGTTAATTCATCTGTCGCATGTTGGACAATAATGACATAAAAAATGGCGACTCCTCAGCAACGAGCAAAACTGTTTTCTGGTATGTAGACGAAGTCAATAATTATAGTGCAAAGAAATTACCGGAGAGAATAGGGAGGAAATGTACCTGATGGGAGACCATTAAGGCATGGCTAGAGAAGTTTCTGGCGACTGGAAGCGTTGTAAAAGAATCAGGAGGTGCTCGTAAACGTGTTTCAGAAGATAAGATTGAAGAAATTAGAGCAGGATTGAGGTGTTTTAGCGTGTGGCAATGTGTGGCAATGAATATTCTTTGAGTTTCTGTTTCGTTTAAAAAAGACCTCATTTCATAATTCCGCATAATTTGTTAGTTATGATTAATTAAAATGTGGGAGGTTTGAACGGGACACCCTGTATTTCTGTTAATAAATTAATATTTACTAGGTCCTATAATATCACTAATGGCTTCAGCTTATGCCTTTACGACACATTACCTTGACATATTAAGGGACTGAATAAGTAAATATGTTTTTAATCGTTAGGCCTAAATACTGCTTTGAAGTATGTTTTTACATTAGGTTGTCTCGTACGTAATGACTGTTTGTAATGTAATGGTGTCTGGTGAAATTTTGAAGGTGTAATTCACTGGTAGTTTGTTCCAAACAGTTGCGCAGTCGATGCGTAACTATATTCTGAACATCTAAAAAAATCTGATTTGAAGAGAAAATTATACGCCTATTCCGGGGCTTGAACTCGAAACCTTTGGTTTTCTGGACCAAGTGCTCTACCGACTGAACTACCGGAACAAGTTCCGATCTAAACGCAAATTGTTCTCTATATACGTTGTAATTCCCGCGCACCAAATGCTATGTAACCTTTGTTTCTATCTTTGCAAATGGTGACTTCTTTATTACGAAGATATATTGGAATTATACATTACATTACAAAGCCAGTACGGCTTCTATCGAAATGAATAATAATAATATCTAAAAAAAGCTCGTGAAATTTTAAGGGACGCGGGCTCAAACCAGACTGGACCCCATATTGCACAAACAACTATTACAAACATTCAGAAATTCAGAGTAATCTAACTGGAATCACATCCAGCAACTTGCACCTTCAGATTAGGCCTACCGTTTGTTTCAAACCATGGCCCATTTCGTCCATTTCTAGCGTGAAATTTCTAATTCATTGAAGCAGTGGAAGTGGGCCTCTACGAATTCTTCACATAAAAACCACAGACTGACACCATGGCAGGGTATTAACCTCGCTTAAAGATGGTTCAAGAGCATAAAATCTGATGGTTTCCACTTTGAAAGTGTAGTTTAATTTCTTGTCAGAATAAAAAAAAATCCAAATATTTTTGTTAAAAAAGACATTACTTATGAGACAGTCTCTATTAATTAATAATAATTTGTATAAATTCACTAATGATTTAACTCCTTTAAGACACATTATCTTTACATATTTTAAGGGAGTGAATAAGTAATCATGTTTGTAATCGATAAATACATATTACTATTATGTATGTGAATTTCTGTATTATTAATAATTCGTATTTAATACCAAGGATGTTGTATTGGACATTGACAATTTCCTATATACTCTATTGTTATCACTAGGGCTAGGAGTTTTTTGTACTAAAAGTTAAGATTGCAACATAGTGTAGTGAGAAATTAGACTTACGACTACCTTTTGTTTTGGTTCCACACACAAACAGTTGAATAGTTTAATGAGAAGTTAGACTTCTGATTGTATTTTGTTTTGGTTTCACACACAAACAATTGAGTTATATATACTATTTTTGTCGGTCTACATAACTTAATTAATGTTATTGTATTATTATGTAATTCTAATTATATTGTGTTTTCTTTATGTAATTTGTTTTTTCTTTATACTATTACCAAATATTACTTTATTGTAATGGACTGTCAAAAACACGTACGGCTTACTGCCCGTGCGACCAATATTTGTAAATAACATTGTATATTTCTTACTTGTAGTCTAATAAAAGTCCTATTACTACTATATACTATCTGCATTACAATCTTATCTTTTATTACATAAAAATCCTAGCCCTAGTTATCACCTTTTAATACACTACATATATTTCTATCTATCCATATATAGGGCCAATATCTATATGTTGTTCTACCTATTTATCTTTCTATCCCTCTATCCAATTTTTATTCATCTATTTACATCTATATATCTCTGTCTATATATCCATCAATATATGCAATCATCCATACATCATCTTAGCCACCCATCCAACCAACCAACCAACCAACCAACCATGCATGCATCCTTCCATTAACCCGTCTATCTACAGTGTGCTCATAAAGTCAAATTACATTTAAAGAATTAGTTTAGTTATCAAATGTTTGTTTAATCGAGTAAACAGGGAAATATTGTGGAATATCCTAAAGGAAAAAGGCCTCCCTATTCAGATTATAGAAACTGTTAAGAGCTTGTACTATGGAACAAATATTTGTATTGACCCTCAGTTGACAAAAAATAAGACATTTTTTCAAATAAACCAAGGAGTACGACAAGGGTGTTCACTCTCACCTATATTATTTAATATTTATATGGACGATATCCTAAAAGAATGGAAGAAGGTTTTAACTAATGCAGGAATATTAATTGATAATAAAGATAAAATAAATGCTTTATTATTCGCTGACGATGTTGTACTTTCAGCAGAATCTGAAAATGAGCTCCAAATGTAAGCATATAAATTTAAATTAATAGCCAACAGATATAATTGTAAAATATCAATAAATAAGTAAAAAGTAATGGCATTTATTGGTAAATATGGAATTAGATCAAAAATTGTACTGGATAGCAAAATAATAGAACAAGTATCACATTTCCAATATTTAGGATGTGATATAACTTAAAGAGAAAATAAAGATATAGAAAATAAAGTAAATAAATTTCAGGCTATTTGTGGAACCATAAAAAGAACCTTAGGTCGGAAAACAAGGAAAGATACGAAACTTAAATTATATAAAACAATGGCTGTTCCTTTGTTGTTGTATGGAAGTGAAAATTGGATAATGAAATCAAGGGATAAAAGCAGGATAAAGACTACGGAAATGCTGTTTTTACGTAATGTGAAAGGATGCACAAGAGCGGATAGAATAAGGAATGAAACGATACGAGAAGAATTAAATATATATAAAATTGAAGATAAAATCAGCGAAAATAATAAGAAATGGACAGAACACTTAATGAGAATGAACAACGAAAGAATACCAAAAAGAACCTTCCTGTATAATCCCAGAGGAACAAGAGATGTTGGCCGACCACGTAGAAGATGGACTCCACTTTTAACTTCGCCGGAACAGGCTGCATAGCCTAAACCTTGTAGTAGAAGAAGAAGAATGTTTGTTTAGTGTTGGAAAGAGACACAACATATTCATAATTGAACATGGGTTGAGACCGTTGCTGCATTTTAAGATGTAGCACAACATCACTTTTATCTGACTGTGCGAGAAAATCTCAAAGAGATGCTTTTCAGCTGGCGGATTCGAAGGGCATTTCCTCGTTAACTGGGCACCGCGTTTGCCCGATCTCACGCATCTGGACTTTTTCAATAAACAACAGGTGTACAGAACCTAATCTGCAGATGTTGTAAGACCGCAAACACCAGCCGAACGAAATGAGTACAATGGGTACGTTGGACAACGTTTACCGAGCAACGCGACGGTGCGTCGTTGGGAAACGGATTGAAAATTTGTGGAGGTAGTGTATACAAACTTTTAGTTTCCGCTGTATTTGCACTGCATTATCCACAAAATATACTGGCACTTTATGAGCACACGGGCATATACCTCTATCCATATAGTCAGCTACTAGATGGCGTGAAGACTGAGTTCTCGCGACATCTAGTAGAATATAATACATATATAAGAAAAAATGAATGCTTGAATTGGATTCGCCTGGTGGTGTAATGTATATCACACTGAGGTACAGACTCAGAGATCCGGGTTGGAATCCCGTCCAGGCATTTATTATTCTTATACCATATATATAAGAAAAATAAATGCCTGGACGGGATTCGAACCCGGATCTCTGAGTCTGTACCTCAGTGTGATATACATTACACCACCAGGCGAATCCAATTCAAGCATTCATTTTTTCTTATATATGTATTATATTCTCCATTATTACTAGATGTCGCGAGAACTCAGTCTTCACTGCCATCTAGTAGCTGACTATAACAATGTAAGAAAATTAAAGAGAACATTTTTACTTTATAGCAGTGACGCTTTATCGATGTTTATATATATATGTTAATTTCATAATTTTTACCTGGTAAGTCAGTCGTCCTCAACTAAATCATTAAACTTCTTCAAGTTATTCTCATATTTCAAAAGTGTTGACATATATATATATATATATATATATATATATATGTGTGTGCGTATGTGTGTGTGTCTATATTCCTATTTATTATTTGTCTGTTTATCTATCAATCTATATCTATATTTCTATCTATTTGTCAATGTCTCTGACTGTCTCCCTGTATCTTTGTGTCTCTATATGTCTGTCTCCCTTTATGTCTCTCACTCTGTAGGCCTATGTCTGTATCTCTGCATACCTTTCTCTCTGTATATCTGTCTCTCTGTATATGTATGTCAATCTTTCTATGTATGTCTGTCTCTCTCTCTCTGAATTTCTGTCCCTCTGTGTATCTGTCTGTCTATCTCTCGTCAGGCTGTTTCTTTACCTATCAATAAATTTATCTGCAACATAAATATATTTTGAGTGTTGAAATCGTGAAGTTGGTATAAATTTAACTGGTATTTAACAAGCCACTAGAAGTAGCTATAAATTAAAGTAGGATTATACTGGGAGAAACTTTGAATTCTGTGGCAAGTGCTTGGCCTAGAAAGAAGACAATTCCTGAAGCTGGACGCACATAATCTGTAAAATCCAAAGCGTGTGGTCATGTAGAGTTCACTTTTAAAACTTTGCTCAGCGTGTTGTGGTCTTACAGCCACTCAAGTTTAAGGACTTTGTGTCTAGAGCCAAATCGATTCATTGGTACAGTCTCTAAAGAATTTTATCCATCATTTTCTTTCTCATACCATATATATATATATATATATATATATGAAAATGCCTGAGCCGGGATTTGAACCCGAGACCTCTCTCTCTCTCTCTCTCTCTCTCTCTCTCTCTCTATATATATATATATATATATATATATATATATATATATATATAGAGAGAGAGAGAGAGAGAAATATATATATACTTTCATTATATATATATATATATATATATATAATGAAAGTCCAAAATTCAATATTATATTTTGTGGTTATATACGTAGCATGCCAGAGCCAAGATTACACAGAAAAGCTTTGCAGTGAATTCCACCTGGGGAAGGAAAGAGAGGAAGACCTAGATTTAAATGTATGGACATCTTTTCACATTTTCCATGCAACTACCCGGTTCTTTGGAAGTTACCTTATTACTAATTAGTTCACTGACATTATCGAACTCAAAAGTTCAAGGTCGCAAGCTCATAAGCTGCCATACATCCCTATCCTGAGATAATGTTTTCCAGTTATTCCTTGTATAAATTACCTTTCTCAAATCGTGTTAATGTTATTACCCCACCTCATTTTTAGTTAACTTATATTTCTCGGGGGCGTTAGTGTACTTGATATGCTTGATAACAACAATGTTTTCAGGACAAAACTGAAATACTACAGTACGACATTTGAAACAAATACTGGTACTTTTCCCTTTTTTATACCTTGTTCTAAAATGAACAATGCGAGTTTGTCGCGATAATTACTTTTTTTCTTTTTGGAGGGGTGTTGATATTGCTGTTCATCGATGGTATAAGCCAAATAACAGGGAGTCATTTGCTTGTTATTGCGCCCCAAATTCTCGCGCTCATACGTATCCAGGGCCATGGTTGTATCTGTACCCCCAGTCACATGGCCTTTTGGTCAACCCAGTCTGCTCTCTTCGGTTCCGTTTGGTTCTAAAATGTCTTCTGTATTGTGTCAATGTTTGAAACCTATGCTATTTAAAAAAAAATATTCAGCAAGAATGCCGATAACACTGGTCAACATGATTTTTGTCTCATGAGTACCAATTGTTGAATTTAATGAAGTTTTTTATCGTGTTTTCAAATACTTGTTCGGAATTTCTCCATCACCCACAGCTTTTTTTTTTCAATTTCAATTAATGGATTTAAATAATTATTTTTTAATACAATTTTTTTTGGTTCATTTGTCCATTGAGCGATGAGCGCGGAGAAAATTTTCATCAGGAGATTTCAGCTATGGAAAAGAGATATCAAGGCAAATGGAATCCTAATATGCTGGCCGCGCATTGTTGGATCATCACGAGAGATGCTCCACAGGCGAAATATAGCAGAACATCGTCATTTCTTACTTTCTAGGTGAGTCCGAATGTTCGAATATTATGTAGTTACGAATGTAGAAAATATTTGTGTTTGAAATTATAATAACCTATCTCTCGGAATCCTTGCATAATGGAGAAAAACTGACATCATATTTGAATTCAGGAGAAACAATACTATCAGAATCACATGTCTCCTTCTGAGACAAAAAAAAGTTTACTTTTTGGTTGCTTAGTGTAATTAGTAGCACAAATTATAATAATTGATGCCAGTTTAAGAACTCCCCCGTCCTATCGCTCTAGCAGGTAGCAATGGTTGCTATAATATATTTAAACTAAATACACATAAATAAAATCACTGCATGATTCTCTAAATGGAGAACCGAACTCAACGTCGATAAAATAGAAGTAATATTAATCACACGCAGACGAATTCCACCTACCCAAATCATCATAAACAACACCCCCACGTCCATACATATGGATTCAATAAAATACCTAGGCATTATTCTAAACAAGAAACTCATATTCAAGCAACATATATCATATCTAAAACAAAACAAAAAAACACTACAAGAACTCGCCCTAACTTACCCTTTACTAAAAACTAGCATACCTAAACATACAACAACAAAATATACTCTATGAAACACTATTTCGATCAATAATACTTTATACCAGCCCAGCATGGGGACATGCAGCTACAACGCACCTTCAAAAGTTACAAGTTCTTTAGAATGAGATAGCAAGAATAATAACCAAGAAAGGACGACGCACGAAAATAGCCCACGTACATAACACATACAAGATTTACCATATACGACTTCATTAAACAAACAGCTAAAACGCTTAAAGACAAATACAGACGGCACACAATCAATGTAATACGCACAGTAGGAACAACAAAATTACAAATATGACTGCACTTCAAAACACCAATAGACTTAACAACATAAAAAACTCACCAACACTAAAAAACAAATACACAAGCAATTAAGGCCGAGAATCATCTACTCAATTCCTCACCCAAAATCCAATTAATCTTTTAAGGGCAAAGAAGAAGAGGACACTCTTCTTCTTAAACAAATTTAGAAACACAAAAAAGACAAACACAAAAAATAAAGGGTTATGACGCTGAAAAGTCGCCCGTACCAAACAACACCATATATAGGCCTATTTAATATTAGGAAGTGATATTTTGAGGTTATTTTAATTATATTATTTTTAGTCTGATCATCTTACCTCAATATTAATGTTGATTTGTTCTTGAACATGTCTCAAAACAATTCTGTTTTATCGTCAGCTTGTCCAGACTGGTTTTATTTATGTTGCATTATGTTGCACAACCTGGATGTCGATGTCAGCTCCATCCTGTGGTTGGTCAAAGAACCTCCAAACAAGGTCATGCAACATAAATAAAACCAGTCTGGACAAGCTGACGATAAAACAGAATTGTTTTGAAACATGTTCAAGAACAAATCAACATTAATATTGAGGTAAGATGATCAGACTAAAAATAATGTAACACCATAGATACCTATCTCTCATATTACCCCAACCCAATCTGATAGTAAAGTAGGTTCAGTTGAAGATAAATAAATAAATAAATAAAAATTAAAATAAAATAATTTACTTGCGTGAAATGTACGAGGGATGTATACAGGTTGTTCTGAAACTATTCGTTCAAATGCATACAGGAGGTATAAAACATCAAAACAAATTTCGATAAGGGGCATGTTGTCTCTGAAATCAACTTGTATGTTAGGGACAATTTATACAGAAGATAGTT
The DNA here is from genome assembly GCA_030220185.1 of Diploptera punctata. Taxonomy (NCBI): domain Eukaryota; kingdom Metazoa; phylum Arthropoda; class Insecta; order Blattodea; family Blaberidae; genus Diploptera; species Diploptera punctata. The sequence goes on along the minus strand of JASPKZ010003415.1, from coordinate 811,218 downwards.
TAACGTGCTTATTACAGCAGTAGCATCACTGGAACTGATCGAATGCGCGACCATTGGTCTGCATGCACGCAATATATCGTCTGACCATTGATTGTCGTGTTCTTTCGAAGGTTTCTGGCATGTCCGCAATAGTCCCAGCAGCGACGGCAATTCTAACGACGAGTTTTTCTTCTGTTTCCACAACGGTTTCATACACTATCTACTTCACGTGCCCTCAGATGAAGAAATTCAGATGCATCACAGATACGTCAGGTGACCTGAGTGACCAGACCACCTCGGCCGAAACAACAGCTTACATCAGCACCATTTACAAAAAAATGTTCTCTAACGTATCAAGTTGACTTCTGAGACCATGTGTTTCTCATCGAAATATATTTGTTTTGATGTTCTCTTCCTAATGTATTAATTTGAACTAATAATTTCGGAACACTCTGTATATACTTTTTTTTATTTAATGAAAAAAATGTGAATTATGCAAATAAATACTGTATTACAATATGTACAGAAATAAAAAAAAGTTACTTGACAGTGAAAAAGCTAATATTTAAAATTACGTAAGCAGATAAGATCTCTGGGTCGTCCTATGGAACGATGGAGGAAAAATTTTCTATAGGCCTTCGCCTAATACTTGGAAGGAAGAAGAAGAAAGAAGACATAAACAGAGTTCTCAAACATATGAAATTCATCGATGCACACTTATCCCTTCTCTTTATAATCATACAACACTCTTTACACTACACGAACACGTAACGTATTCTCATCGCTATCGCGCTATCAGAAGAACGAAAAGTGCAGTGGGTGGCATCAGTACACACACTTTCATGCCGCAACACATACTTATTAAAATATTTCTTATAATAACGACAAAGTATTTATATTTAATATGTTTGTTAAATATTATTCCCTGAGACTAGTTAATAATAATAATAATAATAATAATAATAATAATAATAATAATAATAATAATAATAATAATAATAATAATAATAATAGCAAGAAGAATTAACCGTTATCTCAATCAAAAAATAATTTATTAAGTCAACGTTTCAATCTCCTTGTGTGAGATCATTTTCAAGACATCGAGATTGAAACTTTGACTTAATAAATATTTATTTTGACTGAGATAATGATTAGTTGTTGTTGTTGTTTTTATTATCATAAAGTATTTAGTTAAGAATAGAGCGTGTATTTAATCATCTTCTTTTTCTTCTTCTATGGGATGTTTACATTTTCCAAATGAGTCATCCGACTTGTTCGTGATTGTTGCCTTTAGGTGTTCCCGTATTTGGTTATCCTTCTAAATCTTAACCTTCCCAATAGTCATTACATATTTTTATTCTAATTTACAATGTTTTTCTTCATAGTTATTCGCTTAACATGTCCGAAGCATAGCAACCTCTATTGTTCAATAAATATATGTTATAGTATAACAACAAGTAGTTCACTAATAACTGTATTTATATTTATTTCTCGTCCTTGTTTCCTTCGATTCTTTTCAAAATTATTGTCTGTCCAGCTTCTACTCGACTTCTATATATCTTTGTTAATATCCATGTTTTCGCGGGAAAATGTAATATAGGTATGCCTATGAAATATGTTGCGTATATATAAATTGCAATTTCCACAGAATTCGTTTAATTAAATTTTATAATTCCGACGCTTGTATGAAACTTGAAAGCAATATAAATTGAATGCCTAATTGGTTGGTAGCCAAGAAGGGATTAATTAGTGGTGTTACCCACAAATGTAGGGTTTTCTTTACATTATGTTTTACAGTTATTTCGGTGATTATCGATGCATGGATCATGAGGAGTACTGATACCAGCAAAATAATGACTAATAAAATGAGATTTTTAACAGAACACTAGGACATACTCGCGTGGACCACAAAATAAATGAAGATACCATGCAAGCATTTCAATTATAACCAATCTCACATTTTATAAATAAACACCAGTTACAGTCGAAAACTCATGTACAACGAACGAATCATAGTAGACTTCAAAAACCATCCTTTTATACCGTCCTCAAGGGAAGAGGTGTTTGGGACGTCCTAGAAAAATATGGACCGAGAATGCTTCACTGAAAACGTAAGAAACGTAAAATTTTAATTCAAACCTTAGAGATGCCGAATTTTGACTATTGTGACGTTCTACTAACTAACATAAGTGACGGATTGTCGGACAAACTGCAGCGTGTCCATAATATGTGTATCAGATTCATATTTAATGTTCGAAAATGCGATCACATTTCTCCATTTTTCCACGAATTGTCATGGCTACATCTAAAAGAGAGAAGAATATCGCATTGTCTAATTCTCTTATTTAAGATTCTACATACCTCGATTCCCAATTATTTATCATCCCGTTTCCAGTATCTATCCTCAAACCATAACTTAAACACAAGATCACAACATAGTCTCTTGCTTAATATACCGCAATATACGACATCACATCACTCCATGTCATATACTATCTTCACTTCTCGCAACTGGAATTCCCTACCACAAGAAATAAGGGGCTGCCGGACATTGGCAACTTTTAAGATAAATCTAAATTTATATTTGCTCTAACCTCGAATTCATCATTACCCAGTGTAAGGTATATATATATATATATATATATATATATATATATAGCCTATATATAAATGGCGTTTCTCGTATAATTTATCATATTTATACTATTATTATAATAATAACTATTATTATTATGATTATGATTATTATATTATCATCATTGTTATATTATTATTATCGTATTATTATTGTTATTATCGTATAAAATGTCGTTTGTACATGAAATTTACATTGCTACATTTAATGTATGTATCTTTAACTGTTTATAATTAGTATAGTGTATACGCCTGTCTATATTTGTCAAATATTTGTTTGTATTTTGTGCTGGTTGAGTGGAAGAGAAGGCCTAATGGCCTTAACTGTGCCAGAATAAATAAAACATTATTATTATTATTATTATTATTATTATTATTATTATTATTATTATTATTATTATTATTATTATTATTATTGGACTCTTACTTTAAGGGAGGAAAGGAGATTACGAGTATTTGAGAATAAATTTCTTAGGAAAATTTTTGGACCAAAGAGAGATGAAGAGACAGGTGAATGGAGAAGACAACATAACAATGAACTACATGGTCTTTATAGGAAGCCAGATATAATAAGAACAGTTAAGTCTCGTAGACTGCGATGGGCAGGATATGTTGCGCGTATGGGGAATGGAAGACGTGCATGGAAACTTCTTGTAGGAAAGCCAGAAGGAAAACGCCCAGTTGGTAGACTAAGAATGAGGTGGGAGAACAACATTAACTATGATTTGAGGGAAGTAGATTATACAGGGAATGATTGGAAAGCATTAGCTCAGGATAGGGATGTATGGAGAGCTTATATCCGCGCGGCCATAAACCTACGGGTTCGATAGTGCCAGTGAGTAAGTATTATTATTATTATTATTATTATTATTATTATTATTATTATTATTATAATAACAGGCTTTGGACCATAGAATGTTTTTGGAAGATGATTAAATGTTATAATTTACTACTTTACTTGATTCTTTACGTGGTTTATTTTTGACACATTACCTCTGAATCAAATGTTCAAAGTATTTTAATTATTATCTTATATGATCAGTACTAAGTATCTTACATCATTACTGAGAACTGCTTATAACTAGTACTTGTTTTAATCTCTAATGAGAAATTTACGAGAAATATGGTACAATATAGTGGATAGAAGGATTTCAAGCAATTCACTTGCCTACGTTGAAGTGAAAGATGGGGAAAATGCTTTCCTATCACAATTACCGACTCTCAGGAAAAGTGGTCTGGGATATCTGCCCTCCTTTTTTGTAGTATGTGTCAGGGAAAACGAAAATCGATTGTTTTTGTAAAGACTTTACTGACAGGATTCACCACTCCCCGTCTGTCTCTTCTTTCTTTCCTCTTCACCTCTCCCCGACTCACTATTCTCCTTTGGGAATATTTTAAATAGTTTGAAATTGAGTTTTCCAAGACTAAATTGAGACGAAAGAGGGTTGGTGGTAATTATGAAGTTTTCGTATTTTACTATAGCACCCTCAAGTACACTACACTTCAAAATGTTATTGCCATATTCTACCACAAATTTTATGATTTTTAGATAAATATTTGACTGTTGACTTCATGTTGGCAAATGTGATAACACATGTTCCCGCCAGAGCCAATTGTCAACATCTTTCCTAATATAATATGGGTGTCCACCTACACTGAGGACAAGTTAAGGTGAGAAAATGAGTAATTTAGTATTAGATGGAAATATGTTAGGTTGACAAAATGGGTGAGTTAGAACACCTCTTTAGTTTAGCGTTCATTTGTTAGTTCAGTTGTTTTTTGTGATTAGTTGATAATGACTAATATATATTTTACATTGCAAGTATGCTGATTTGAGGTTAATTTGAGGTGAACTTCTCACTTCATTTTAACTTATTTGTCACTTTTTTTGAGGAAAAAATCAACATATATATTTCTCTCAGGTAATTTATTCACATACTGCAACGATAAATTGTATTTTTATTCGTTCTTTATATGAATTTATGTATGCTGACATAGAATCTCCATTTTTAAAAAACATTCTTGTTATACATAGTGAATACAAACTCATTCAAAAGTTGTTTAAGATTTTTGTGAGTGTTTTGATATAAGGAACCCATGATCTCCGGTAATCGAGTAATTCCATTGTTTTCGTACACGCATAACTTATAATCTGGAAAATACTATGTGTGGGTAGGAGACACCTATCATCCGTAGAAAGCTAGAAATACTTGAGGGGGTGAAAGATAAAAATAAATTAAAATACCGATACTAATGTCAACACTTTAAAAATATTCCTCTAATGGAGTGCACTAGTTTATAAAATGTATAGTGGATCCATAGTTTCTAATTGCATTATCAAAGTTTTATTTTTAATAGTTTTCATTGTCGCTTCTCTGGCTGGTAGCAGACTCGATGGGGAAGCCAAAGTTTGAACCGTTACCACCTCTAAAGACAAGTAGATGAGAACGGTGAAAGTAACATTTCAAAAACTGACAGAAATTAATGTCGAATTCATAGTTTTTGGGGGTCGCTGAGCTGATTGGTGACAGTTATACATAAAAAAATGAAATTAGTCGATAATGAGCCATCAGAGATCATTCATTTTTTGTGTCAAAACACTCGGAAAACGTCGCTGAACAACTTGTGAAAGTTTGTCGAAAGGGTTTGAATATACCACGTATATGAGCGGGTTGAAGTTACGGTGAAGTAAGTCACAATTATATGTTTTTCAGAAATTATAAATAATAATAATAATAATATAATACATTATGATAATATATATTATATTATATTATTATATTATATTATATTATATTATTTTATTATATTATATTATATTAATTATATTATATTATATTATATTATATTATATTATATTATATTTATTATATTATATTATATTATATTATATTATTTCATATTATATTATATTATATTCATATTATATTATATTATATTATATTATCTTATATATTATTATATTATATTATATTATATTATATTATTATATTATATTATGTTCACGCTGCGGTCTCGAGGTAGCGTGCTGCCTTTTCACGCAGAGGGTCTGGGTTCGATCCCCGGTCGGGGCAGTTTTTCTGGGTGAGGTTTTTATCGGGGTTTTTCCTCACCTGTAAGACAAATGTCAGGAAAACTTTAAGGCCCAAACGGTCCCCGAAATCATATGGCCATCATCATCCTTCACCGGTGTGGAAAGCTATCACACCTACAATTCCCTAGTAAAGCTGCAAGCATAACATGAAAATGTTATGATTGCAGTGAAGGACCTGCCTACGGGAAGAATTGCTATGGATGGATGGATATTATATTATGTTATGTTATGTTATGTTATATTATATTATGTTATATTATATTATGTTATATTATATTATGTTATATTATATTATGTTATTTTATATTATGTTATTCTTATATTATGTTATGTTATATTATATTATGTTATCTTGATATTATATTAATATTATCTTACATTTACATTATCTTAATATTATATTATATTATATTATATTATATTATATTATATTATATTAATATTATATTATATTATATTATAATTATATTATATTATATTATATATATTATATTTATATTATATTAGTTATATTATATACATTTATTACATTATATTACCTTATATTACATTATATTACATTATATTACAATTATAGTACATTATATAAACATTATATTACAGGATATTCCATTATATTACTATTATATTATATTATATTATATTATATTATATTATATTATATTATATTATATTATATATATATTATATTATATTATATCATATATCATATATTATAATATATGATTATATTATATTATATTATATTATATTATATTATATTATATTATATTATATTATATTATATTATATTATATTATATTATATTATATTATATTATATTATATTATATTATATTATATTATATTATATTATATTATATTATATTATTATATTGATCTTAGAATGAAAGAATATTATTGATGCGATACCCAAAATATAAGCAGTCTCTTCAGCATTTAGTAGTAGTAGTAGTAGTAGGACTTTATTAGACAAAAAGTAAGATATTTACAATATTATTTACAAATATGGGTCGCACGGGCAGTAAGCCGTACGTGCTGTTGACAGTCCGTTACAATAAAGTAATAATTGGTACTAGTGTAAAGAAAAATAAACAAAAACAGCAATAACATTACAATTACATAAAGAAAACACAATAATAATATTACCATTAAATAATAACACAATAGCATTATACACTAAAAACATTAACATTACAATTACATAAAGAAAACACAATAATATTACAATTAAGTAATAACACAATAGCAATAACATTACAATTACATAGAGAAAACACAATAATAATATTACTATTAAATAATAACACAATAGCATTATACACTAAAAACATTAACCTTACAATTACATAAAGAAAATACAATAATATTACAATTAAGTAATAACACAATAGCATTATACACTAAAAAAAAACATTAACATTACAATTACATAAAGAAAACACATTAATATTACAATTAAATAATAACACAACAGCATTATACACTAATTAATTTATATATAATTGTTAATAATTAATGGTATTGCATTTTGATAACATATATTTATTCATGAATGAGTGTTGTCCTTATTTTTCGCGTTTTGTCCAGAAATTTACCGAGGTTTATCCAATTTTCTGGATTTACAATAACTCGTAGCATGCCAATCTTTCCCGATTTGAATTTAGAAATCTTTCCGGTAATAACTGACGTCTCCAATATTCTAAATCATTACATTTTCCTAATATATGTATCTCATCTTCAAAGTTCCCGCACATTGGACATATTCGCATATCGTGATCGTCGCTAATTTTTAGAAATTTCCATGCCCCTAGCCTAAACCAAGCAAGCCCTGATCTCTCCTTAAATCCTAGGTTGAGTATATACGATTCTTTTCCCCAGACGTGTTTTAGGTCTCTTTGTAAACACAGTGAGCGTTTTCCTGTACATTCGGCGAATGGAGTTGTGAATCAACTTGTAGTGCTCCGGGACTTCAATTCCGAAGAGCATCTGGTGTCAGTATCTTCTCAACTGACAGGTTTATTAAAATTGTCTTGAATATCTATTTTATTGACCCGATACTGTATCAGTTTATTGGATTCCGAACAAGTGGACTGAATTGAATTTTGGAACGTTCCTATCTTCAACTCAGCACATATTGCACACGAGGGAATTACAATTTCATTATTACGGAACATGTAAATGTACTACATTGTATGTTTCCCTTTATTCTTTATTGTGTTACATCATTGTAAAACTACACTACATATTAATTCAAGCTATTTTCAAACAAAATGCACCTTACTTCAATATTTTAGAACTCAGCAAATTGACTTACACTATAGCGTTCATATATATATTTTTAGGTCTGTCTGTCTATATCCATACATTTCCATGTGAAGCATGGGTGCTCCCTTGAGGGAGTTACTTAACCAATAGAATACTTTTAATAATAATAATTGTAAACCGCCGTTGAGGTGGTTTTCAATTTCATTCATTTTATACTCCATACGTCCCGCATGGAGGCACGAGTGCTCTCTAGCGGGAGATTCTTAACAAAGGTAAATTAATTACGTTTATTTACCTACATATGTCAACGAATGGCATGTGGTTAGCACGTCGTCTCAAAGAGAAGCCTAGTAGGTAACTAAGGTATTACTTGAGTGGTTGAAGGCCGGTTAAATTTTGCACGGAGGTATCTGTATTGGGACTTGCGGTTTTTTACGAACCTGAAAATTTTCAGAGCTTACTGTATAAAAGTGTCTGCATTATTTTTAATGCAGGATATGATTGGTTAAAATACAGTCGCAACTTCGAAAATTTAGAAAGGAAAATTTAAGCGTTTAAAAATATGGGTGGCACAATTTTAAGAATTTTAAAACGCTCCGAGACACTTTGCTAAAATTTTAACGAAGTAATGACAGTACTTGCAGTGTGTGTACAGATAAGTTTGAACCGAAAACCAACAGCTACTATTGCAAAATAGGAACTGTTATGCAAGACCAAGGAAGATCATGTAGGTCTTGTATTTTTGTGGCTGAAACAGGCAGAAATGCCTAACTCCTGAAGTATTTATAAAATTTAATAGTTGCTCCGAAAAGAGATCTAACCCACAAGAATTCGAAAGTTGAGTGTTCGGTGGATTAGTGGTCTATCAGGATAATATCACGGCATGGTACTTATTAAATATCCCTGCTCTCTTTCAGTCCTGTTTTATTTATTTTTAAAAGTTGGTATTGAAGCGAATAGTCCCGCGCCGTAGCCGAGCGGTTAAGGTAGGAAGCCTTGGCGCAGAGCTACGGGACTTGCGCTGGTTCGAGTCTCCATGGGGGAAGAAATTTTCTCATGGTATTTCGGCCAGTATGGGACCGGTGGCCACCCAGCATCGTGAGGCAATTGGGTAGCTACAATAAGTAGCGGCTCCAGGTTGAGGAACCAGCTATAACGGCTGGGGGACTCGACATGCTAACCACATGTCACCCCTACACTGGCTGTTGATCATCTACCTCTGTGATTGACACATGTGGATATGAAGGGCCAGCAGCCGGCTGGTAAAAGGGCAACCGCTGAAAAGTGGAAAGACCCTCAATCGGATTGAAGCGAATATTGATCTATATGTAAAAAAATGGCGGAAGATGTTATGCAAGCCATGAGTAGCAGTTTATGGTTTTGATCTGTTTTCGGGGCAACTATTCAATTATAGTTCATGAAGAATTGATTTACTGACTGGTACAGTAGCTTCATTGTATAGTGAATAACGTTTCTTAAAAATATGTATAGTCTTACCTCATCTACTTATTAAGAAAAGTGTACCAATAGGTTTTTTTCAGGATTTATTAAATTGACTGAATTGTTTCACATATCAAATATTTTTGAAGCTACACGTGTCAATATTTATCTAAAAAAAGTACGAGCAGGGTGCTTCGGGGACCACGGCCGTTGGTTTAACCTGAATTATCTGTATCAGTCGCTTTTTGTGTATTGGATTGAAATGAAAAGGGGACATAGAATGCGTGCCAAATTTGGAATACCGTTTTGAAGCGTTCATTTGCAATGATACTGCATCGCATCAATTATACTGGTCTTGATACCACTAATTTGGAGAGTCTTCCACAGATGTAAGGGTGTCATTTTTACACACTGTGTCGATTTATAGGAGCACAAAAGCGGTAGAGGTGCTCGCGGCGTCGTTCACTATGCGCGTCGTGTCAGATTTGCGACGCTCCCGAAACAGTCCCCGCTCAGCACCTGTGCATGACCATATCTTCCTCTTTTTAACGATATGCGTAATCTATATTTTCGGCTGGAACTTGCTGGACTGAGGCCTAAATTGAATTTTTACAGATCTTGCGGACACATACTTTAAGTTTTTACATAGAAATATTGTCAAAATTACACTAATTGTTATTTAAATTGATAGATCGCTACAAACTGTATACACAAACATTTTAATCACCGCTAAATCATGACTAATTAGTGAGTTGCACTGAATGAAAAGGAGCGAGAGAGCCATTATTGGTAAATTAATATTGTGTACCCTCCCCGCCAACCCTCTCGCCAGCGACGCAAACTCAAGGACGTATCAGCGAACTGACTTTATATACTAATAAATATAAGTATATAAAGTAATATTAATTTCCAACACGCTTGGGATAAAATTAAAGTGGTCAACAAAAAAATCACCTCGAACACATCTAGAATAAAACTAGAGTTATCTACAAAAGAAATAATTATACCATCAAAGTGTGGGATGCTCTATATTAATTAATATATTTGATAATAAACAGATATTGGTAAAAGTAAAGTCTCTAAGAAGAGAACGTAAAAACCATAAAAAGCACCCCACGCTTTTGATGGTAAAACTACTTTTTTTTTGTATATAACTCTAGTTTTATTCTAGATGTGTTGGAGATGATTTTTTTGTTAACCACTTTATCTTATCCCAAGCGTGTTGGAAATTAAAATTATTTTTCATTTTTTAGTTCGGTTTTCTAATAAAGCGTGTTGTTTTAGTTTTTTAAACTATTATTTTGTTATTTTTATTTTTAGTTTAATTGATTCTCATATAACCAGAATTCCATGAAAATGTAATTGCTTAATACTCTTCTAAAAAAATCCTTCGGGCGGATTTGAACCAGCGACCTATGAATTACTGAAATTGTATACCACTACAGTCCACAGCTCTACCAACTGAGCTCTTACAACGATTGACTAAAAAGTTGATAAGTCCGCAACCTATTATACCGGATTTTATTATTTTGATTTTCTGATGTCCCGCGCCGTAGCCGAGCGGTTAAGGTAGGAAGCCTTGGCGCAGAGCTACGGGACTTGCGCTGGTTCGAGTCTCCATGGGGGAAGAAATTTTCTCATGGTATTTCGGCCAGTATGGGACCGGTGGCCACCCAGCATCGTGAGGCAATTGGGTAGCTACAATAAGTAGCGGCTCCAGGTTGAGGAACCAGCTATAACGGCTGGGGGACTCGACATGCTAACCGCATGTCACCCCTACACTGACTGTTGATCATCTACCTCTGTGATTGACAAATGTGGATGTGAAGGGCCAGCAGCCGGCTGGTAAAAGGGCAACCGCTAAAAAGTGAAAAGACACTCAATCGGATTTTCTGATGATTCAGGTCAGGGTTTTAGAAAACGATTATGAAGGTATTGTATTGTTATGGGTCCTTTACAAGTATACAAAGTTTCAAGTCGATCCAATGTTTTTACGTGGGTGAAAATCGTGTTCAAAGATTCCGTTACATAGATACAGGTCCATTACACAGACGGATGCAGGTCAAGCTAATATGAAGCGTGTAAAAAGACACTCCAACTTACAACTCTGATTCTAAAATATGGGAGTTATTAAGGCAAGACTTTGAGCCTATAAGTTACACGTGTTCGTTAAGGTAACATTTTCTGTATTGCTACTCGTACGTTTTCGTATGGTTTTAAAAGACATTTCACGTCAAACATTGTAATGCCAGGTAATTAGATTAAGATGTGTATTTTTTACGAGTTATTTTTCACCCCTCTTTACAGCTGTCTCCTCATAGCTTCCCAAACGGACTATAGTAACTTGATATGATAAAGAGTGTCAAATAAATTACTGTCGGGGGTTGCCGTCGGGTCAGATTTCACATGTCGTTTTGGTGTAATAAAAAAATACAATTAACCGTGTTTGACTCAACGTTTTAACAGACCGAAATTTAATTACATCTTTTTTTGATCCTGCAGGAGGAGGGGATCCTATTCTATATCAACATTTATTTTGATTTTTTCGTCATCCAGAAGTATACATTTTAATTCTTCCCGGCTTTGTAATAATTTCTCATATTATTTGTCACGAGAGAGGGGAAAAAAGAAGCATTGGTTTAACTTTATTTAATTCTATAAACTTTTCTTGATATTCTACTCACGAATTTCTGTAATGGTTAATATTGTTTTAAAGCTTATCTATCACACAATTACTTTACAGTCTCCAACAAGTCCACTTGCCAAAGTTTCATCTCTTTAGCAGCTTACTGTATCGCTGTCAATTCACAACTGACTGACTTCCAACCCTAGCAACAGTTTATATAGGCCGGGAGAGGAAATTACTCGACTCCAATCGAGACTTTCCTCGCGTGGAAGTTTCTGCTTCAAAATTTCGCGACAGCTATGGTCGAGGCTTGGAGAAGCTTTTGGAACGGAGCTCTAGATGCATCGATGATCTGCGCGGGTCTTTCGACTCGCGAGCCGGAGACTCACGATTCTATTTCTACCACTGTAAGATCACTATTCTCGCCGTCACCCGCGAAATTTAAACTCCGCTGTACGATGCGTCACAATAAAACTATTACTGTTGTATTATTTGCCTCTGTGGTCTAGGTCTGATTTACTTAACTTCGCGAGGATGGCGGGTTGAAATCCGGCAGATGTCGATGGATATTTTAAGATCCCAAAAATAGAAGGAACAAATCCTCCAGGAGGGACCGTGGTTCGAAGATTTTGAAGCTAGTAAAAGAATTTCAAACCTAAATTTAGACCTCTGAGTAAAATGTAATAATTTGGCTTTCAGGCATTTAAGTAATATCTCGGTTGCTACTAGATGTATCTTTGAGGCGATGAGCTAATATTTTGTCTCACTGATATCTATGTACAGGCAGTTTCAGATTTTCTGTTACAGACTTCAAGGAGTTGTAGAGGAGACTACGTAGATAAAGTTTTGATTAGGGATCCATGTCCGGAAATATATCGTTTTGGTACCAAATAAGTTTGAAGATCGAATCGATTTCATATCTCCCGTTTCGCTAGTGACACTGATATATTGCAAATATATATAATCGATTTCATATCTCCCGTTTCACTAGTGACACTGATATATTGCAAATATATATATATATATATAGATATATATATATTATTATATATATATATATATATATATTATTATATATATATAAATAACAAAATACAAACCTAAAGGCACCCGAGATATGAGCAGACCTAGAAAGAGATGGGCTGAAGTCGGAACGGGTCAACAGACCTAATCCATGAATGCAGATGATGATGATATATATATATATATATATATGAGGTTTCAAAGTTATTTAATTTCCCTTACATGATATATATAAGAATAAAACTTACATGGGATTAAAGAGAAACTCTTCGAGTTTTCATAGCATATTTTGTGAGTGTTCGATGTTAGCACCTTTCGTTACAAGGCACATATATAGCAGATAGTCCAATTCCTCCCAAACCTTGGTCAGCATATTTGGACTAATGGACTCAACAGCAGCAACAATCCTTCTTCTCAAGTCTGAAAAGTCGACGGGAAGTGATGGTACGAACAAATGGTCCTTCATATACCCCCACAGGAAGAAATCACAAGATGTGAGATCTGGAGATCGTAGAGGCATTCGGGAATAAACCATGTCAACCGGACCGGCGCGACCTATCCATCGTCAGGGAACATTATAGTTCAACCACTGTCGCACACCATTAAGAAAATAGGTGGAGCCAAATGAATTCTTGAAGTGCGGACTCATTTAGCTGAGGATCAATTCCATATTGCCGTCGGAAAGCTCGCTGCACTGCATCAATGGAATCAGACCTCGAAAATTGCAACAGAATGACTTCTGTATAGGAGTCGCCATTATAACAAATTTAACGCTGTGACGTAATAATGACAAGAAATAAATTACTGTATATAGGTTATAAAACTTTCACAGTTTTTCTTTTATTATAGCAAATAATTACGCGCATCCAATTTCGTTTGTAAAGCTATACTAACTATTTAAAACCCCGTCCATCATTTTGGAACAAGGTCTATATATATTATATATATCCATAGTAATTCTGCCCGACGGCAGGTCCTTCACTGGAATCATAGCATTTTCGTGCTATGCTTGCAGCTTTTCTAGGGAATTGTAGGTATGGTAGCTTCCCGTTGCTTTCCACACCGGTGAAGGATGGTGATGATGATGATGAGGATGATAATGATAAGGATGATGATGAGGATGATAATGATAAGGATGATGATGATGATTATGGCCATATGATTTCGGGGACCGTTTGGGCCTTAAAGTTTTCCTGACATTTGTCTTACAGGTGAGGAAAAACCCCGATAAAAACATCACCCAGAAAAACTGCCCCGACCGGGGAACGAACCCGGGCCCGCTGCGTGACAAGGCAGCACGCTACCTCGAGACCACAGCGGTGGACATATATATATATATATATATATATATATATGTGTGTGTGGGAAGCAACGGGAAGTCACCACACCTACAATTCCCTAATAATGCTGCAAGCATAGCATGAAAATACTATGATTGCAGTGAAGGACCTGCCTTCGGGCAGAATTACTATGGATGGATACACATATAATCAAATTAATAATCTATATAATAGTACTATTAAATCCCCTTCATATAAAATATAACTTAATATTCCGTTTAATTAATATTATATTGTAATCCATCACCACTTAATATAAATTGCACCTTGACCTGAAACACTATCTAGGATGTCAATCTAAAATAATAATGTTTTTATATTCTTCTATTCCTCAAATAATACCCTTAAGTTGATTTTAGCCACGAATAAAAGAGAATAGATTCTATAATCATCATATCTGCTTCCAGAACAAACAATAAATTAATTAATTCTATCTCTACTCTATTTTTTACACAATCTAAACAATAAAATTGATTTTTTAATGTAAAAATGTCTTAAAATAATGTGAGAAATTGAGTTTAAAGTAACCTAAAATCAGCATATTTGCAATGTATAATGTGTTAGTCAATATTCAGACAGTGAAGCCAACTCATCAATAAAACCCTCTAACAAACAAGTGAACGCTAAACTAATCCGGTGTACTAAGTCGCCCATTTTCTTACCCTAACTTGCCCAAATTAACACTAACTTGCCCATCTAAAACTAACTTGCCCATTTTCTCATTCTTACTTGCCCACTAATGTAGGTGGACGCTTGTAATAGAGTTATGTGACCGAAGATGTTGAAAGTTGCCCCTAGCAGGAACATGTGTCACATTGGCCAACACGACGCTAAAAGTATTTGTTCTCCGATCGATATTCACAGATTACAGGGTGGCACAGGACAGCCGAATTGTGAATCATCCTGTATAAGGGAAACAAATATAAATAAATTATATTTGTTAATTAATTCATGAAAGAGGGGTCCCTTGTCCCACGTATATATAAGGACATTGTACTATAGTTACAACTATTAAGCTAGTAGTGCTAATAACTTATACGTCGCTAATATTACTAACTCTACTTTTACTTCCATAATACAGATAAGGTAGTTAAGAGCCCGAATAACTTGGTCATTGCATTCATTCAGGACTCCATATATCTAAAAGGGCTAGCTAAGTAATGACCTTTAGGCCAGTTCGGAGTCACAAATTGGCCTCCTCCACAACCATCTCAATTGAAACTCTTTTTCCCTTTCCAATCCTCACACTCATTGCCATGACTTTCTTTCTCTACTCTTTCAACATGCCCCTTCACAACCCCTGTCACGGATGAACGCTAGATTTCGGCCAGTTCTACGTCATTAGAAAGGAACCGCTGCGAACAACTAAAAAAATCTTTTGTTTCTTTTTTTTACTCAATTCCTTTTCCTTTTTTCTATGCTGTTTCCTCTACCCTCCACCAGAAAATCAACCCCTTTTCTCCTCCCCTTTGTTCGTCCACTTGTATCTTTTCAGTAGTCTGTTATCTTCGTTGAGACCTCCTTCCAATGCATCCGACCCCTAACCTCTTTTCCTTCACTTTTACTCCACCCATCTCCACCCATCTTTTCTTCAAAATGCTATGCCCCTTCCATTCTATAGTCTGTGTCTTTTAAAGATAAAAAGGTTCACCTCCCACAGTAATTTAAGAGAAGAAAAAACTGTTTTGTTCTGGAAAACAAGTATTTGTTAGCCAGTCGTGCACATGCTAAGGCTGCAAGTAGACCTTTATAGGACAATACGTCGATTTTCTTGATTAACTTTAACGAATAGAACCATTCCGATTCAGTTACTGTAATGTCCAAGCAATTTTTATTTTTAAAAAAATATGCAAATAGAATCTGCATGTATATAGTATACTTGACAGTAGAGAAGAAAACAATATGGATAATTCCATTCCATTATCGGTGTTTAACCTCTTACCTTATAGGTACAGTTACATGCCATACGCCACCCAGGCCTTACAGTGGCACCACATGTCGGGAGAGGAATTTTAAACTATGACTCACACACACAATTTTTTGACCAAACAAAGACATAGAAGGGACTATTATTATTATATTATTTAGAGCCCCACCACCACCCCCGGGTTACCTCGGGCATAATGCCCTTATCCCCGGGTCTGCTCTATTTCCCTATCTATATCTTGTATTTATTGAAATACTCCTTCTTCTTCTTCTTCTTCTTCTTCACGGTTTAGGCTTAATTACTAGCCTACATAATAAATATACAATTCGGGTGTTTGAAGTGTGTAGTTGTTACATAAAATTAAAATAAAGTGTGTTTTGTTTGTTTGTGTATATGTGTGTGTAGTAGCAGTAGCAGTAGCAGCAGTAGCAGCAGCAGTCTGGTGATGATTTTAACGCCTCTCTTGTCTCCGCTGGTTTTCGTCTCTTCTTAATCCCAAGACTCTTCTTCCCCGAATGAGACAACTTGATGTTTCTGCGCAAAAGACGAGGTACAATTGTCGCCATCAAATGGCCTTGAACTCAGTAGACGAGGTACACTCGCTTCACTCTGTTGTTATATACTTTGCAATATTTTGTACATCCCTTGGCAGGGCAATCTTTTGTTAACATTTATGAATAGTAGAGGAATGTGTTTTCCCCATTATTGTGATCACAAGAACCGTTATCTTTCGCTTGTTTTTAATGTCTGAAAATAGACAATATAATTTACGGTAACTAAAATCTGGTTTCTGAAGAAATGCATTGAGCATTTAAACCTGAAGCGAATGGGTTAAGACGAAACACACCATTCACATACATTTGTACGAAACATGGCGAATATGATATTGTTGGCCAGATGATGTTCAAAGACCGTTCGGGTCTTAAGGTTTCCTGAGATCTATCTTATAGGTGAGGAAAAACCCCGAAAAATCCATCACCCGGGAAACTGTCCCGACCGGGAATCGAAACCGGTCGCTCTGCAAACGAGTCAGCGACGGTACCCCGAGACCACAGCGGTAAAAATATAGATGATATAGAAGGAAAAAAAAATATATTTTTTAATTTGTATAATACACACATATATATGTCCACCGCTGTGGTCTCGAGGTAGCGTGCTGCCTTGTCACGCAGCGGGCCCGGGTTCGATTCCCGGTCGGGCATTTTTTCTGGGTGAGGTGTTTATCGGGGTTTTCCCTCACCTGTAAGACAAATGTCAGGAAAACGTTAAGGCCCAAACGATCCCCGAAAACATATGACCATCATTATCATCATCATTCTTATCACTATCATTATCATCATCCATTACCGGAGTGGAAAGCACCGGGAAGCTACCACACCTACAATTCCCTAGTAAAGTTGCAAGCATAGCATGAAAATGCTATGATTGCAGTGAATGACCTGCCTTCGGGCAGAATTACTATGGATGGCTATATATATATATATATATATATATATATATATATATACGAGGGCGGATCGGAAAGTAACGCACAATTTTTTTTTTAAAGTTTAATAGTAAAAAAAAAGGAAAAAATCACAAATGAACTTACATCTTTTACCTACTTTTCGACATAGTCACCAACTTTCTCAACACATTTTTCCCATCGTGTTACCAGTTTCAATATGCCCTGTTCGTAGAAGTCCGTTTGGTTGGAGTGTAGCCATCTGCACACTGCTGATTTCACTTCCACATCTGTCTCAAAGCGTTTGCTGGCCAGGAATTTCTTCATGGGACCAAACAGATGAAAGTCCGATGGTGCAAGATCCGGACTGTATGGTGGATGCTGGAGCACCTCCCAACCAAATTCGGCGATTTTCTGACGAACGACAGCAGCAACATGGGGGCGAGCATTGTCATGAGAAGTTTAAACGTTAATGTTGTGACGTTGTCACGAATGGCACGACGCAACTTCACCAAAGTTTTAATGTAGGCCGCAGCATTCACAGTGGTCCCGTGTTCAGCAAAGTCCACCAATAAAACACCATGCATATCCCAGAAACACTGTCACAAGCACTTTCCTGGCAGATTGAGTCACTTTGGATTTTTTCTGGGGAACCAGCATGTTTCCACTCCATTGATGCCTGCTTTGTTTCGGGCGTGTAGTGGTACGCCCACGACTCATCACCTGTGACGATTCCTTCCAGAAAGTCATGTCCTTGTGCGGTGTACCGAGTTAAGTGGTCCAAGCTTGCCATCATTCGCTGGCCCTTGTGGTCGTCTGTCAGGTTCTTAGGCACCCAGCGAGCACTAATTTTACGGAATTTCAAATTTTCATGAATAATATCGTACACCGCACCATAGGAAATGTTGAACTTCTACGATAAGGCTCGCAGTTGCACACGCCGGTCGTTCAGAATTGCCGCCTCAATGCCTCTGACATTCTGCGGGATTGCTGCTGTTGTCGGCCGGCCGGAGCGTGGCGAATCACTAAGGTTCACGCGTCCCTCTTGGAAGAATGTGCACCACCTGGAGACATTGCTACGGTCCATACAATCATCCCCATACACGCCACGCATGTCCCTGTGAATTTCACTGGGTTTATGCCCTTTGGCCCACAAAAATCGAACAACACTTCTCTGTTCCTCACAGGTGGAACGACTGTAGCATGCGCGCCATCTTTGTTGCATAGTTCAAGCTTCTCTCGCAAGAGGTGCACCTGAGAAAAAAATACCATCTGTAGTGAAAACTTCAAACTATATCTCTGTGAAATTTCAACATTCTAGCTGCAATACCAAGGCAGAAAAAATTATTGTGCGTTACTTTCCGATCCGCCCTCGTTATATATATATATATATATATAGAAAAAAAATCATAGAACAGGTGAACCATCTCAATTATCTAGGATGTGACATTTCATTTAATTATGATAATGATATAAATAATAAAATAGCAAAATTCCAGGGAATATGTGGTACGATAAAACGAACACTAAATAACAAAACAAGAAGAGAGACCCAACTGAAATTTTATAAAATGTTGGCAGTACCGGTACTGCTCTATGGTTCAGAAGCCTGGATACATAAAAAACAAGACCTAAGTAGGATAACGGCGGCAGAAATGAAATTTTTGAGATCTGTTAAAGGGTGCACTAAGGAAGACAGAATCAAGAACACAGAAATAAGACAGGAACTTGAAAATTTGCAATAACTGATAAAATGGATACATATAGACAAAAATGGAAGCAACACATAGACAGAATGAATGAAGATAGATATCCAAAACAAATAACAAAATACAAACCTAAAGGCACCCGAGATGTGGGCAGACCTAGAAAGAGATGGGCTGAAGTCGGAACGGGTCAACAGACCTAGTCCATGAATGAAGATGATGATGATGATGATGATATATAGACTCGGTAAGGTAAAACTAACCTGTCTCACGACGGTCTAATCCCAGCTATATATATAGAACAAGAATGTAAGGTGAACAAGTAATTTTGAATTAAGAGGAAAATCAAGAACCAGGATTTGGAGGCTGGCTATTTGGATGATTTCATAACATGGAGATAAAGCCCTCCAGCGTGGTTGTTATAATTCGAGCCAACGAGATGCACCACGGTTAACTCAACAGACCTGGACATGGAGTTATGTGGGCCACAGTTTCCCACCAGACATAGTCTAGTGCGCCACCGGCATAGTGTTGTGTGTGCCGTGGTCTAGTGTGACAAAATAATTTTTCTTCTTACTTTACCAAACTTTGGTCTAGGTAAGAAATTACACAGATATGATTAAAAATATTAGTTACTGGACTTTTTCATCTTCGTCATTACTTCTCAAAATGAAAAACAATTATGATGTTATTTTTTATGTTTTGTTTTCATAAGATATTCTTTTTATGAAATATAACATGATTTTCTTTTTAGCGCACAGTTCATGAAAATGAGAAATCCTCTGGTACTTGCAACAGACTGTTCGCATTCTTCTCAGTGGTATTTGCTGATCACTACTTCGAAATGATAAAATGAAGCATTGAATTTTGAATGGAGTGATTCCATTGATTTCATTTATTTTACAGTGTAAATTAGTCCATATTTGAGGAGGAAATGTCGAGCCTGAAGAATTTTTGGTTGTCGAGAATGTAATCCCAAGAGGAATCTTTCAGATTTGTTATTCATTATGCAATACGTTTAACAGTCATCAAAAATATCTTCGACTTTTGAAATGGAAGTCGAGAAGAAGTAAAAACGAAATTTACCACGCTCACTGATATTAGTTTATGATGTTGTTAGGCCTAATTCAACTAGTTTCTTATACCAGCTCTGACATAGATGAAAAGAACAGCCACGTACTTGAATATTGGTAAAATAATTATGCTGATCACTATGGAATGCTATATCATAAATCACAAACCAAAACAGTAGGTTGAATGTTCCATCCTTTACCAATGCATATTTTGAACTTTACTTAAATATGTATTCATAAGTTGCAGTAGTATTGCCGGGCAAAGGGCTAAATATGAGTGGTATATAATAACCATTCCTGAATTCATAAATTGAAAACGAATTATAAAAAAATAATGGACTATTTTCGGAACTTCTGTTCACATAAACTTTTTCACAAGTATATAGATATTTTAAACTGCTAATGCAAGTAAAAACAATTATGTTACGGCGTCATTACATAACAAAAAGTCATCCTATCGATTTGATAATATTTTTATTGCTCCTAGGTTATCGTGTAGGCCTACATCAGATATGCTCTTGGAAAATGGAGGAATAGAAAATCGTGTAACTTGATACATATTGCATATTGCATCGAATCAAAACAATGTAGTTTGTGGTCACTTCATACTTATCTTCATATTCACTCATTTATTACACTATTGTTTTTGCTGGCGTCTGTCGAAGTAATGTTTCGTCTTTAAGTTTACTCTTCAAATTATTAAACAACTTCTGGAGGGGTAATGAATACGTGGATTCACGATTGTGTTTCAAGTAAGACTTCATAGGTACGGGGGCACGCCGTAGCGTAGTGGTTAAGGCACTGAGCTACAAGCCGGAAGGTCGAGGGTTCAAGTACCGTTGGGGTCAGGATTTTTAAACTGACCCAAACCCTCTGGCGGCACCATGGCCCTGGGGTCGACTCACCCTCTAACGGAAATGAGTACCAGACGCTTGTTCTGGGGTAAAGGCGGCCGTCACGCAGGGCTGACAACCCGGCTAATATAAAGTGCCGATTGTCTAGAAAAGTGGGAGCCTTAACCTCCTACTACCCCAAGGGCCTCCGGGCCTGTTGTGGGATCACTTTACTTTACTTTTTACTTCATAGGTACAATTTTCTCTCTGAAATACAGAAAGCCTATGAGCCTATGTGTATAAATATTATTTCGGCAGTTTTTTGGGGACCATCGGCACAAACCGTTGGCTGAACTAACATTGATGATGAATTCTGAAACAGTACATGTCTTCAGGCGGACCAGAAGTTGTCCAATATTACGATAGTTCTCACTTATGTTTACGCTATAGAAAAATGTAGGAGTAGCGTTATCCGTAATTTTAGTGCAGCGATGCCTACCACCAAAGGTTATTAATCTTTCTGCTAGAGGCACTAAATAGGCTTATAACTTAAAAACCGTGAAAAAAAACAATTTCCTTACATTTAAGTATATTTATGGTGGGTTAGATTGCGATATGGGTAGGTTAGCTGACATTTAGTTAACGTTGCGAATGTCCCGAAGGATTTTCCGACAAATAATAGGGAGTATTCTGCTGTCTAGAGTCGTCTATAGCGATCATTATTTTTTGTAATAACATTATGTGAAAACCCGTATGAGTGTGCGAGAATTCTACATTTTGTTTTGTATTGGCCTGGCCATAAATAGATGCTGGGTTATCGCTGGTTGCAGCCATGTTGCTACGCTAATATGATCATTTCAAGGTTATGTTTACGAAAATTTCTCATTCAAAATTATCGCATTTCGAGGATTTTTAGAGAAAAAATAACATAAATAAGTTATACATTATTGAGGTACTTATTAACGTTTTTATTTTTAAAAAAAATGTGTGTTTTTCAATTGAAAAAAATAGGACTTTTCGATCTGTGCTAGTGTCCACAAACCGTCTTTAGATTCGAGTCGAAAACGAAACTTACAACCAATATGTACTAACAAAGTTGTATCCTTTATGCTTACCATTTCTGCATACACTGCATTCTCTTCCTCCATATCAAAAGCTGTAGTAATTACTGGACTAATTTGGAGGAAAACGCAAAAATACTATTATATGCTGAATTGAACATCATGCAGTAGCAGTTACGTTGTTGCAGTGACGTCATGGGTCGGGTGAGTGTGCTCAGACAGAAGTATTATATATTTAAAAACATACTGCTTACGATAATCAAAACAGAAGACTTGAGGTGGCTGCTTGAAGGTCAGAATTTCTGTATTAATGTACTGGTATACGAGTTTTTCCTTATAGTTTTACTAGCATCTCCAATTGTTTTATTTTCGTCCTTTCTCTCCCTTTAAGTGTATTG
This sequence comes from Diploptera punctata, assembly GCA_030220185.1. Classification (NCBI taxonomy): domain Eukaryota; kingdom Metazoa; phylum Arthropoda; class Insecta; order Blattodea; family Blaberidae; genus Diploptera; species Diploptera punctata. Next base: position 788,373 of record JASPKZ010003415.1, on the reverse strand, counting down.
TTCATCTCAGTATATAACACTATGTCAAATGTTGTCAACAAAAACATTAGCTACACGCGCAAATTATGTTAACAGGAACAAGAACAACATGTATCGAATACATTTACCGCACGAACATCGAATTTTTCACCTCCATTAAAAACAAGTTCCAAGAATTGTGCAGTTCGATAGTTCGTCCGTCGCCGTGGCGTAGTCGGTAGAGTCCCTACCTTCCACTCCGGCGACCCGAGTTCGATTCCCGGCGGGATAGGGGATTTTAAAACTCCACCCTGGGTCTGGGTGTGTGTCCTGTCTTGTGTTTGTATGTGTGAATAAGATAAAAAGGTTAACGAAGTTAAACGAAAAAGAGAGAACAGTGTAAACGAAAGAAAACGACAAAGAAAGATATTAAAAGAAAATAAAGTTAATTCATTATTTATTTGTTATAATCCTATCCAGAATTGAAATAAGAATTGCGCTTATCTTTTCTATGGAAATAACTGAAGATCGATGAAAATGATCTCTCTTCGAATGTGGATTTGGTCCTAAAATATCTGCTAGTCTACCTTTTTTCACTACGATTTTTTCTAATTGCAATCTCTTCTATTTTTTTTATCTATGTACTTGTGGTCACTGTTACAATCATGTACCTGGAATGTTTACAAGCGCATTTACATTTGAGGATTTAGATCACCATCGTTGCGCAGCACCTGATAAACACCCGATACAATGTGTTCTATGATATATTTACCAGTTCCTAATTGCTTCAGGAACAACTCTGTTTATTTAGACATTATATAAGTAAACCTTGATAGTATCCTGTTAGTGTATTTAAGGGGAGTGATGGGTGAAATTTCTATTTTTCTACAGTTTTTAAGCTACTTACTTGATGTTTTATACACACATTCATGCCAAAATAGGTAATATTTTTGAGTTATTGAAGAAAATCCATTTAAAAATTTTCATATTAAAATTTTTAATACGTCACATATTTTTTAGTAAAATATTTTTGAATTTTTTTCTGCACGACCACTGACTTATTTAGAACAACACTGTGCATTAACGCTTCTATATCATTATAATAAAGGAAGAAAAAAAACATATACATCCTCTGCATATCATTTTTTTAAATTACTACATATATTTTGTTGTTTATTTAAAAACTTTCAACGTTGCTTCAAAATCCATATATATAATTATTAGCCATAGTGTGTGGGGCATGCAGTTAAAATTTCGTGCTTCTATCATTAACGTTGTCAATGCTATTTTGATTTGAATGTATTGAAATGCAATGAAAATAAAAGTGTGGAAAAGCCAATTTGAAAGTTTGCATTCAGTTAAATTAGAATATAGACTACATGCCCTCCTACAGCCATTAGGGAGACTTACAAGTACCATAAGACATTGAAACTTCGCCAACTTATACTTTAAGGTACGTAGTATTTTTTAATACAAAAAACAAAAAGTGCTAAATTTGACCGAAAATGTCGAACATTTCACCCATCACCCCGCTTAATCCTTGTGATAACTTAAAGTGCTTTCTGTGGAGTGTAGCATTGTATTGTACAGAGACTTGGGCATTACGACGGAATGAGGAAAAGCAACTGGAAGCTTTTTAGATATGGATATGGAGAAGAATGGAACGTATAAAATGGACAGACAAAGTAAGAAATAAAGATGTGCTAGACAGAGTGGTGAAAGGAGAACAATACTGTAACTCATAAAGAAGAGGAAAAGAAATTGGATTGGCCGCTGGCTAAGACGAAACTGCCTGCTGAAGTATGCCCTAGAAGGAATGGTCAAGGGAAATAATCTTAGAGGCAGAAAAAGACATCGGATGATAGACAATATTAAAATAAATGGTATGTATGCAGATGCAAACAGGAAGGCTAAGTTAAGGAAAGAGTGGCGAATGCTGAGTTTGCAGTGAAAGACCTGCTCTTGGGCAGAACACTATCGATCGAATAACTTAAAACAAGATGGTAAAATCATTAAGGTAACGATTTTTTTTAATTCACACGCATGTAGAGGACAGTAAAGTCAATGAATATTGTACACACAATAAGGCACAACTCTCAAGTTTTTACTTGATCGAGTAAGAAGTTTTACGACTATGTGCTCGAATGGGACAATAGACGCTAATTTCATGATCGTTTACCTCTGTGACTGATATATGTGGATGTAAGGTCAGAAGCCAATTGGTAGGCCATGGGTCTGCGCCTATGGCGTCAGTGTGTCTTGTAAAGTTCCATCAAATATTTCGTTAGATATTGACATAAGATGTTAATTATATAATTTTTTACCTGGTAGGTCAGTCGTCCTCAACTAAGTTATTAAACTTTTTCAAGTTATTCTAAAATGGAGGCCTTTCGAAAACAATGATTCATCTTCTGCGTTTTAACTGGAACTGATGGCTGATGGTGTTGTATAGGTTGTATAATGGATTTATGTCTGCGGTTATGTTCTCGTTGAGAAGGTCTTCATTCCTTGCTTCTTCCAGAATCTCCATGTCTTCAAAGATGCTGATCCTGTTGTTGTTATACTCTTTGTGTAGTATTGACATAGAGTTATCGATTTTCAAATCGATGACCTGTTTCGAGTATATGTTTGGCAAAACTTGATTTATCTTTATTATTAATAACAATTTTGAAATGTTCAAAATATCCTGTATTAAAGTTTCTTATTGTTTTGCCTATTTAGAATTTATCACAACTATTGCATTTTAATTTATACACGCTTTTATTTTCATACTTATTTGTTGTTCCTGTTTTTTATAGAAATCAACATTATATTTATCAAGTTCTATGTTCCGTCTATAACAAATTATTTCTTTCCAAATACATGTAATATAGGACTAGGAGTTTTTTTTGTAAGAATTCTGTTTCATGACGATCTTAATTATTTGTTATTCCTGTGATTTTACTTTGGTAAAGAGGCCAAAGATGAAACAAATAGTCTATTTGCAGTAAAATGTATTTTAAATCTCTGGTAGTAATACGTATAATTACTTTTACACAAATATTTCTTATAATCTACGGTTTGGAGTATACTATATATTAAATAATATTGTATTTATTTTCAGGTAATGTCTGCTTTCTCATCTTGTTCGCTTTTCAAGAAATTGCTTTCCTAACATGCTGATATGTGGTAAGTTTTTTAACGATCTTATTTCACTTTCTCGTAATTTTTAATTAAAACTTTCAAAAGGTATTTTATAACGTTTTAAAACGCTTTAGCATGTTGCGTTATTGATGATAGAAAGTAAACTTATCCTGAAAATCTACACCTGAGCGCAAGGAATTATTTTATAAACCTGCATTTAGGTTTGTTGTGTTAGCGCTCATAAAAGCTCCCAGTTTTCTTCTGTTATTGGCATCGTTTAAAGAAAAAAACTACCTCTTTTCTTTTCCTTGCGCATTACAGTCGATAAATACGACTTCGTTAACCGTAAAATCGTTGTTCCCTCCGCGAAAATTGACAAGAACTTTTTTGTTCTACCTTTTATTTATAGTTTTCGTCTCGTTAAAGCTAGTAATGACAAAACCTGGCAGTTGAATTTCTTTTACAAACATACATAGAACAGTTTTTTTTAATCAGCGAAATTAAAGTATAATGATCCTCTTTACTTAATTTATTCGCGTATATTCTGTAATGCATTCCTTTGAAACTTTGCAATTACATTTCTAAAGAAAATCAAGCCAAGTGTAAATAGCTTCTCGTATAAAACTCTCTCTACCTATGTTTATTACGCATGTTTTTGATTTGTGAATATAAGCGAAATTACTTTGGTATATTGTGAGAACATGTTTTGTTTAAGTTGGAATTTTTTGAACAAAGACGCAAGTTTTAATGCGTTATATCTTGCTACTAATTAGGAATCTGTTGTGAACTCCCTCTCAACACGATATATTTTCTTTTATCACAGACCGTTCGAATTGAGTTTTTTTATAAAACACCCTTTGTCACTTTTTTGTCGAAAATGAGATTTCGATGTCATACAATAGATATTCTTTTACTACAGCCTGGATTTATCTCACACACACACACACACACACGAACACATATATATATATATATATATATATATCACATGCCCTCGCTGTGGTCTCGAGGTAGCGTGCTGCCTTGTCACGCAGCGGTCGAGGGTTCGATTCCCGGTCGGGACAGGCTCCTGGGTGAAGTTTTTTTCGGGGGTTTTCCTCACCTGTAAGACAAATGTCAGGAAGCTTAGGGCCGAACGGTCCCCGAAAATCATACGGTCATCATCATTATCCTTATCATTATCATCATCATCCTTCACCGGTGTGGAAAGCAACGGGAGCTACCACATCTATAATTCCCTAGTAAAGCTGCAAAGCATAACATGAAAATGCTATGATTGCTGTGAAAGACCTGCCTTCGGGCAGAATTACTATGGATGGATATATCACGTAACCTGTAGGTTCACTGTCATAAATATCTTGTTAATACTACAGAATATATAGACTATAGTGTAGAAATTTTATTTATTCAGCTTGGTGGAGTTAAGGCCATGTGGCCTTCTCTTAACCTCACTAGGACTATCATAAGTTACATTAGAACGTAGCAGTCATAATGTAATTAACTTCTTCTTCTTAATCATAATTTGTAGGATTTTCATCCTGTTTATTTCTAAAATCACTTCTCGGAGGAAGACGTATTGGATGTGAATTCACTGTCTATCCATCTCTTGGCTGGTCTTCCTCTTGTTCTTCTCCCGTCCATTGGTCTATCTTCTTTAGCTCTTTATGCAAGTTGGTTGTCTTCCATTCTTTCTATATGACTCTTCCAATATATTCGTCTATCTATAATAAATTTGGTTATGTCTTGAATATGACATTTGTCCCTAATTTCTGCATTGTGTATTTTATCAAATAATGTTTGCCCCTGAATACTTCTAAAGAGCATCATTTCACATGTGCTTGTTATAAAATATAATTAACGTTAATATTAAATTATAAAATATGATATAATACACAATATGTAACATAATACATAACATTAAATTAGATAACATAATAATGTTAATGATAATTAAAATTAAGATTAAAACTTATAATAAAATGAACACAAGAAATATAAATTAAATTATTTGGTACACTGTGCCTATTTAAAGTGGGCCTATATGAAAAAAACAAGAAAAATAAGTAGATATAATAAACTAATTTATCGGTTAAATAATATTTAAAACAAAAAATTGAAAATATTTGTTAATCCTAATACTGCTTCCGAAAAATTAACTATTGTGAAAATAATTTTGTTAAATTAAAAAAATCTTCAACTACATTCACGAGTAGGCCTATTTTGTTTCGATTTCATAATTAAGAGATTGACTATGTATGTATATATATATATATATATATATATGCTTGTTAAGGGTTGTACTGGGGAATACATATATATTATTAAATAAATGAAAATTAAATATTGTTTTTAGTTTCTGTTAAATTTTATAAATATGTAATTCAAATTATTATTTTCGCCTCTTGTATGGCTTTCCAGAGGAAGACTCTGGGTACACTGTCATATGCCTTTAACAAATCTACTGATTGAGATTTCTCTCGACATTCCTCTAACATCTGACTCTATGTTATCAGTTCATGATTTGCCTGTAGTGAATCCACTTTGGTCTTCCATATCTTTGTATTCTCTGTCTAATCTATGTCTTATAATGCGAGAGTGAATATTTTCATAATTGAGTTATTCACACATATCCCTCTATAATTACTGCAATTTGTTCTCTCTCCCTTCTTATATATCGAGCTTATAAACCCCAATTTCATTTCTCAGGGTATTGTTCCTCCTATAAGAATATTTGTATATAATTTCATAAGCAATTTTATCACTTTTCGTCCTCCATATTTTAATAATTCTAGATTAATTCCATCAGGTCCTCTGGCTTTCCCATTTTTCATTTCATGGATTCATCTGCTACTTCATCCTCAGATATTTCCTAATCTGTATTCTCATGAATAAGTTTGCTTCTTCCATGTATTCCGGCCGTCCCTCATTTAATATTTTTGTAATATTGTTCCCATTCCTTTAATGAAATTAGTTCTATGTTTGTTCGACGTGACACATTTGTTCTCAATTTCTTTAAAGTTGCTCAGGCTGCTGTTGATTGTTTGAATCCTATTTGACAGTTTATTTCTACACATATTCTGTCGCAATTGTCATATTTAGCTTTGCTTGTTTCTTTCATTACAATATGCTTCTTTTCTTTATATATATTTTTGTTTTCTTCCGTCTTGAACTGAGCTATTATTCATAAACTTTGTTTTTGTCATATATTTTCTGCAAAATGTCTGGTGTTATCCATTCATTTATATATATACATATATATATTTTTTTCCTTCTGTCCCTAGAGTCTCGAAGGTCATTTTTTTTAATACTCTTTACAATGTACTCCTATACTTCATCAGCATTTCCATCCAAATCTTCATTTAATTCTTGATTCATTCTTCGTTCATAATAATAATAATAATAATAATAATAATAATAATAATAATAATAATAATAATAATAATAATAATAATAATAATAATAATAATAATAATAATTTGTTTATTTATATAGCAGATTTTACAATGCTTCACATCTGCTGCGTCCAATTAGGCATAATCTACTGTCATTCTCCTCCATTTCTCTCTGTCATCTCTCTCTCCATCGTCCAATCCTTTTTTCCTCATCCTGCTCAAAGCATTATCAGTATCGCTATTTTTGGTCGTCGTCTTCTTCTTCTACTAACTGGTACCCATTCTAGTATTCTTCTTGGGAATCTGTCTTCCGACATTCTTTTTAAACGACCATGACATTTTAATTTTTTATGAAATCAACCATTGTAGTTTGAACATTTATATTGCGTTTTTAATTACACTATTTCTTAATTTATCTCTTCTAGAAATTCCAAATGAACGCCTCCAAAAATAAATTTCTGCAGAATTTAGTTTACTTATTGCTCTTGAATTTAATTCCTATGTTTATTCCTTTGTACTCCTTATTATTGCATTGCAAATGTTTGATTTTGTTCTAGAATGTATATTCTACTCCCATGAAACACCATTTAATTTTGATGTACCAGATTTATCCTTATTTTTCCTCTCATTAATTTCAACATCATGACTTCCATCTGCGCTCATTTTTATCCCCAAATATACATATTTGTCACAAGCTTTTGTTTTTCCATGTCAGTCCTTTAAAATCAGATCTTTTGATTCATCTCGTATTACCATATACTTCGGTTTGTCCAAATTTAATTTGAATTTATATTTTTCGTATGCCTACATCCGTTTTTTGTCATGTACTATCAGCAAGTAGTACCGAATAAACTATATTTTCTCCTACATTTATTACCATATGTGAACATTTGTTTCTATTTATTGTGTATGAATTTTTGTAGATACATTTTGAATAAGGTATGTGATAAACAACATCTTTCTCTTAAATATTTAGTGACTCAAATATCTGATGTAATTGTTCTACCCATTTTTTGCACGAGAGTGCGTTTTGTCGTACTTACAGTATTGGCGACCATGATTGAAAGTTCAACTTCCTACATTTCGGGGTTATCAACCTAAATAACTATACTGTAACTTAAGTAACTATAGTGTAACATTACATATTACAAATCACGTGTGGGAAATAAAATCACTGCCCTCTATGTATACTGTGTACAATGTATATACAAAAATATATCCAAAAGGTAGTGTTAATATACATTATACGAAATAAACCACTGCATTTTAAATGAACTGAACTTGATTTGAAACAATATAAAATAATAAATACGTACTTGCCGCCATTTTATCACTGATTGATGCCACAACCTGATATAGTTTCAACTAATAAACACTACCCACACTATTAACGTTAGTCAGTTGTTCATAATGAACGCAAAATTTTCAAAAAAGATGTTATTGTTGTGCTATTATTTATTATTTTGAAAACACCATCGCGCAAAAAATAATGTACAACGCACGTTAGTGAAGTGTTTTACAGAATCTCGCAAATTAAAAACAATTTCCTCGCTTCTGTGAAAAACATTTCCTAACCTCGCATTGTAATACCTACTATTTTTGCCTGAGTAATGTTTTTATATATTGTTACTATATTTTTTCCATAATTTAATCAGGAGCACATTGTCATCAGCTTTCTCTAAACAAATAAATAGTAGGTGAATTGGTTGTTATAAGATGGATTTTTCCTATTATTTGTTTTAAATTAAATATGTGGTCAATAGTGGATACGCCTTTTCTGAAATATGCCTATGCATCTGTTTCTACATTACTATATTCTTGTTTCTCAAAATATTTGAAATTTGTTCCATACATTCTGCTGAAGGTGTTCGTTATAGTAATTCCTCTCACATAATAGGCCTATATTTGCCCAAAAATGAAATTGCGGACGGATTTAATAATAATATTATTATTGTTATTATTATTACTATTATTATTATTATTATTATTATTGAAGCGGGAATTATAGTTCTAAATTATATAAATTCAATATGTATCTTAATATGTTTGAATGGTGATGATAGCAATTATAATGACTATAATCAAGTATCTCATATACGTTGTTTATATTCAAAGTAGAGATAAAATTGAGCAGATGAGAATCCGTTAAGGGTTATTAGTGTTAATAAACCATAACATTACCAAGAGCAGCATTCAAGCCAAGAGGTTCAAGGAATGTAGGAAGGCCAGTGAAAAGATAGACAAACAACTGTGAGACGGAACAGGCAATTTATACCTAGCCCGTGAAGTGAAGAAGAAGAATAAACCATAATTAGTTAATATAAAATTTAGCAAATATCATAAAATGGAGGGAATTTTAGCGAATAGATTTACCAGCAATCAAGAAACAAAACAGTTTGTGGGAACAGACATGCTACAAATGAAATTGGGAAAGGTTTGAAATATATTTGTGTTTTTAGATATATTTACCGAAGATGTTGTATAAACAACTATATAATATACAACTTATATTATTAGGTAAATAAGATATTCTTCCTTACTCAAGCTTTCCCCGATGACGATTTATTGCCTCGTGAAAACCAATGTAATATCCTGCTATCGTGCGGCAGTTGTTTCCTAATTAAAGACAATATTTTAAAACGTTAAACTCTAAAGATTTTATACGAAACCAGCAAGTTTATGATCTTGTAGAGCAGATGCCTCAACCAGAAAAAATATATATCTTTACTGTGTATATAGTCCACCGCTGTGGTCTCGAGGTAGCGTGCTGCCTTGTCACGCAGCGGGCCCGGGTTAGATTCCCGGTCTGGGCAGTTTTTCCGGGTGAGGTTTTTATCGAGTTTTTTCCTCACCTGTAAGACAAATGTCAGGAAAACTTTAAGGCCAAAACGGTCCCCGAAGTCATATGGCCATCATCATCATCATCCTTATCATTATCATCATCATCCTACACCGGTGTGGAAAGCAACGGGAAGCTACCACACCTACAAAGCTGCAAAGCATAGCATGTAAAATGCTATGATTTCAGTGAAAGACCTGCCCTCGGGCAGAATTACTATGGATGGATGTATATATATCCCGTAAATTTCCGGATTAGTACTTACAAGAACTTGCATGGTTCTCTTAAATTTTACATTCTTTCCTTATAATATCACTTTTCTTTAACTTCCTGTAACTATTGATTCACTACTGAGTAAAATGCACCAACAAATTTCCAATCCCAAGGTGTATTTAAAAAAGTGTCAAAATTTTAATTGTAATGATTGCTAAGATTGGAAATGGGTACATCATGATTCAGACTATATTTATTTAAAAGAAAGGTATAATATTGACTCATGGATGTGACGCAACCCTTTTAAAATTGTAACAATGTGATTTCTACTAAACATAGTCCATATGGAGATGAAATTTCTTTTAGATAAAACCTTTCTATGCAAAAATTATGAAGTCCCTTTGCAATTATATATTTATTAACGTTTGCAGAAGTTTATGAGTAAGTTATTTTTTACAAGTAGAGGTTACCAGCCACTAGCAGTACCGGTACTGCTCTATGGATCAGAAGCCTGGATACATAAAAAAACAAGATCTAAGTAAGATAACGGCGGTAGAAATGTAATTTTTGAGATCTGTTAAAGGGTGCACTAAGGAAGACAGAATCAAGAACACAGAAATAAGACAGGTACTTGAAATATTTGCAATAACTGATAAAATAGATACATATAGACTAAAATGGAAGCAACACATAGTCAGAATGAATGAAGATAGATATCCAAAACAAATAAAATACAAACCTAAAGGCACCCGAGATGTGGGCAGACCTAGAAAGAGATGGGCTGAAGTCGGAACGGGTCAACAGACCTAATCCATGAATGAAGATGATGATGATTAACGTTTGCAATGTGTTGTGTTATTATTAAAATTGGGTTGAAGATATGGCACATAAAATATCTTAATCTTAATTTGTGATAAAGATTACATGTTAATTCGCGATGTTAGAATCATTAAGTTTCTCTCTGATTTATTTTAATTTTTCAGGAGAATTAACATACGTGTATGTGTAGGCCCTATAGTAATGACTTAATTGCACAATACTCAGGCATTATAAACGTTATGAACAACAAAATATGAATGTTAGTTACAGAAAAACAAGAAAAAACACTGGTTCTAACACTGCAAATTGTTAACATTATGATTGTGATGAAGATAATCTTGTAAGCCCATATTTTTCCTTAACACAGATTTAAGCGCTCTCCCCCTACAGGAAAGAATTTGAACCATACTAATTTAGTTATACTTGTTTTTGTATAGATGTCATTTGAGTGGTCCATGGTCAGCGTTCCGCCTCATACTGACATCTAGAATATTGCATTTATTCTTAATAGACGAATTATGAGAATCAACAAAAGAGACTAAAAAAAATAATCTCCTGGGACTGACGGTATAATAACTAACTAAATCACTAGCACTATCGAACCCGTTGGTTCATGATCGCGCGGACATAAGCTCTCCATACATCCCTATCCTGAGCTAATGTTTTCCAATCATCCCCTGTATAATCTACTTCCCTCAAATCATAGTTAATGTTATTCTCCCACCTCATTCTTGGTCTACCAATTGGGCGTTTTCCCTCTGGCTTTCCTACAAGAGGCTTCCATGCACGTCTTTCATTCCCCATTCGTGCCACATGTCCTGCCCATCGCAGTCTACGAGACTTAACTGTCCTTATTATATCTGGCTTCCTATAAAGACCACGTAGTTCACTGTTATATAGTCTTCTCCATTCACCAGTCTGTTCATCTCTCTTTGGTCCAAAATTTTCCTAAGAACTATATTCTCAAATACTCGTAATCTTATTTCCTCTCTTAAAGTAAGAGTCCATGTTTCGCATCCATATAATATTATTATGGAACAAATTAAATATGCATCTAATCAATTTCTCCAATGGCAATTGAATTTAATTGAATTCGTATCAGTTTGCTGGTTAAGTTTTTATGTACCATGTCAGCTGGAATAAAGCCGTAATATACCCCATATACCAAGTAAGACGATCGAACGTAATGTTCTAATAATAATAATAATAATAATAATAATAATAATAATAATAATAATAATAATAATAATGGGTAGCGGATGAGAACCCTGTATGAGGCAGTCTCATCAAAGGGTATAGCGTCCCTTCCCTCGCGAGCTTCAGGTCACACTGGCCCGGTGTGTAGTACCTGATAGAAGGGTCCCTTGCTCAGGGTAACGTGTGAAGACCTCAAAGGACAGAAATAAATGTGCGGAGGAGGCACCCATTTTCCAGGGAAAAATGTGGCGACCCATTCCCGGGGTAACGAGGGAGACGTCCTCAACGGTCCTTAGGAGCGGAAGAGGCAGCCCTCCATTTGGGGTTCATAAAACTGAGGGCTATGATGTCTAGCCTTAAGATGGCAATCCCATCGTACATCTCACTCTGAGGAACGCCAGTAACGTACCCAGAGGAAATACTTTATTACTAAAAGTCTCATAGATAATGGAAACAGGACTGTCCCAACGTTGACAACCTTGGCTAGAAACAGGAACAAAGATTTAGGCAGAAATGAAATAATGAAAATAGGAGTTTGGAATCCCAGAGGTATCACAAATAAAGAAACTGAACTAGAAAATGAACTAGACAAAATGAATGTAGATGTTGCTGTAATTCCAGAAACTAAAAAGAAATTAAAAGGATCAGTCGAATTAGAGAAATATATAATGATTTATGATGGGGTATCACGAGAGAAAAGAGCAGCAGCTGGAATTGCAATATTAATAAGAAGAAAATGGAAGAATAGAATTCACAGTTATGAGTATTTCAATGAAAGAATAATAAAAATAAGGTTAAAAACGGTGAGAAATTATGTAACGATAATAGGTGTTTATAATCCAGGGGAAGGTAAATTAGAAGAATGTACAGACTTTTATGAAAATCTACAGAAACAAATTAATAAAGTTAATCAAATGACTATTTAATAATAGCTGGAGATTATAATGCCAGAATAGGCAATAAACCTATTAAAAATATAATGGGGAAACATGGAGAAACAACCCAAAATAAAAATGGAAGACTTCTAATAGATTTTACAAATTATAATAATTTAAGAATTACAAACACCTTTTTTCCACATCGAGATATACATAAATACACTTGGTCAGCAAGAGGACAAAGAAGCATAATAGACTACACTATAGTCAATGAAAAATGTTATAAGTTAGTGCTTGATACAAGAGTATTTAGAGGATGTGATATTGGTTCTGACCATTACCTTCTAATTACTAAATTAGCAATACCAGCAAAGTGGAAAAGAAGTAAAATTAATACGGCAAACAAAACAAATGAATAAACTTTTAAAGTGCACCTACTTCAAGATGAATCGATTATAAATTTATATCAACAACGACTAGATCTATATATAAAACAAAATGCTATAAGTAGAAATATTAATACAGAATGGGAAGAATTAAAAGATAATATAATACAGGCTGCTTCAGAATCACTTGAAACTAGAAATAAAAGATATAATAATAAAAGATTAAAAATTTGGAACGATGAAATAGCAAAACTGGTTAAGGAAAAAAAAAAAAAAAGATGCATACTTGAGATACTTAAATATGAGAACAGATGAAAACCTGATTGAATACAAAAAAAGAAATGCCCTTGCTCGAAGAGAAATTAGAAAAATTAAAAGGAGTTCATGGGAAAAATATATTAGTGACCTGGAACATGATTTACATGGACGACAAGATAAAGCCTACAAGATTCTAAAACACATTAATAATCAGGAAAAAGATCAACTCAAATTGAACATAATTTCTGAGGATAAATGGATATCTTATTTCAAACTTCTATGGACAGAACAATCGGATGATGAGGAAATAAACTTATCATTAATTGACGAAAATATAGATCCAATTTCTTTCGAAGAATTAATAACTGTCATCAATCATTGTAAAAACAAAAAACTCCTGGCATTGATAATATTAATAATGAACTAATAAAATATGGCTCTATTCAACTAAAACAACGTATCTTAGATTTATTGAATATATGCTGGAAGACTGGTCATATCCCAGAAGAATGGAAGACGGCCAAAATATATCCTATTTATAAAAAAGGAGATCGTCATGATTGTGAAAATTACAGAGGCATAAATATCTTGGGTACCTGTTATAAAATGTATGCAACTATATTGAAAAATCGTTTAAATGTAATTATGGAAAGTATTATTCTAGAAGCCCAGAATGGATTCAGGAAAGGCAGATCCTGTTCAGATTGCATTTTCACTATCAATCAAATAATTGAGAAACATAGAGAATATAATCTACCAACTTTTATGGCATTTATAGATCTTGAAAAGGCATTTGACAAAGTTAACAGAAATAAATTGTGGAATATAATGAAAGAGAAAGGAGTACCTCAGCACCTAATAACTGCAATAAAAAGTCTATATGTAGAAAATAAAATAACAATAGAAACTGGAGGCAAAAATAAAAACAATATAACAGGAACAATAAATAGAGGTGTAAGACAGGGATGTCCACTTTCATCCTCCCTTTTTAATATTTATATTGACGATATCATATATAATTGGCAGATAAATTTGGACTCACATTTCAAAATAAGAAATAAGATGTTAGATACCTTACTTTTTGCAGACGACCAAGTTCTAATATCTAGTTCAGAAGATGGTCTACAGAAATCGCTCTTTCAGTTAAATAACATTATATAGAAATATAATTTCAAAATATCAATAAGTAAAACGAAAATCCTAGCTTTTAAGGGATCAGATACCGTAAGAGCTAAAATAATTCTGGAGGGGAAACCCATTGAACAAGTGAACCATTTTAAATACCTGGGTTATGAAATCTCCTATTTTAAAAATGAAGATCTATTTAACAAACTTAATAAATTTAATTATATATGTGGAACAATCAAAAGGATATTTAAAAGCACAAGAAAAGAAACAAAACTAAAATTTTATAAAGTAGTGGCAGTCCCCTTACTATTGTATGGTAGTGAATTTTGGGTTTTAACTAAAAGAGAAGAGAAGATCATAGAAGCAGCTGAAATGAGATTTCTGAGAAGTGTGGCTGGTTGCAAACTTCTAGATAAGAGAAGAAGTGAAGATATTAGAAATGAGCTAAATATCTTTAAACTCTTAGATAGAATAAAATAATCTAGAAAAAAATGGAAAGAACATGTTCAAAGAATGGAAGATGATCGCATTCCCAAAATTATACTTAAATACAAACCAAAAGGACGCAGGAATGTTGGTAGACCGAAGAAGAGATGGATCCAACTTTTGAATGAGAATCTATGAGACCGGAACAAGCCACATGGGCTTAATCTGTGATTGTTGATGATGATGATGTCAATAATAATAATAATAATAATAATAATAATAATAATAATAATAATAATAATAATAATAATAATAATAATGTCCCTTCCATGGTATCATTTATATATTATTATTATTATTATTATTATTATTATTATTATTATCGTATCATTATTGTTATTACCCTATAAAATGTTGTTTGTACATGACATTTACATTGCTACATTTATTGTATCTTTAACTGTTTATAATTAGTATAGTGTATATCTATATTTGTCGAATATTTATTTGTATTTGTGCTGGTTGAGTGGAAGAGAGGGCCTTATGGCCTTAACTCTTTCAGAATAAATAAAGTATTATTATTATTATTATTATTATTATTATTATTATTATTATTATTATTATCTTTACCATGTCGTGGTGGAGTACCTTGCGTGCTTAAATGACCCGAGAGCGTCGCTAGCATTTCTGCTGAAAGGGTTACCCATGCCTGACAGGTCGAAGACGATAAGCCATACGAAAAGTGTGACCATCTTTCACCGATGAAAATACAACCGTTAAGAAACGCGGTCATGGGTTCTACTGGGGTAAAATTTTCCGGAGGTAAAATAGTCCCCCATTCGATTCTCCGGGTGAGAACTACTTCAGGGAATTCATAGTAAAAGCTCACACACAGGGACATGATTCTAGGAACATGGAATGCTATAACATTATATAATAATGGGGCAGTAGAAATATTGAAGCGGGAATTAGATAAATCACTCTTGGATATAGTCACTTCAGGAAGTTAGATGCAAGGAGAAGGCAGTCAGGAATCAAAGCTTTGCATTATAGTATGGGGGTGCAGCAATACCTGGATTTGGAACGGATTTTTAGTTAGATGGAGGATCGTCTCCGGCATCCGAGATGTTAAGTTTGGTCAGAGGGAAAAAGCCCAGTTGGTAGACCAAGAATGAGGTGGGAGAATAACCATAATTGTACAGGGGATGATTGGAAAACATCACCTCAGGATACGAATGTATGGAGAACTTCTGTCCTGAGGCCATGAACCTACAGATTCGATAGTACCAGTGAGTTAGGTAATAATAATAGTAATAATAATAATAATAATAATAATAATAATAATAATAATAATAATATATAATAATATTTTTTATTTAGGAATATTCCACAATACAGTGTTTCTCCTTCAACCCAAAGTGATTTGTCTCCAGAGGTTTCTGTCTAAAGCATCTTCTTCCCTCAAGCCTCTAGCTTCCATACTTCTCTTCACTCCATCCATCATCATTCTCAAGGCCTACCTCTTCCACTTATTCCATTAGATTTCCAATTAAGGATCTTCTTTGGTATTATTTTTATATATAATAATATATTTATATATAATAATGTTCATATATAATAATAATGTACTTTGTATAAATGATAAATCAAATGTTTATGTTTGGGTCCATATATTAAATAGTCTATTATTTTATTTAAACCATGAGCCAATCTTCTTGATAATATAAAATACTGCAAGATATTTTATTTGATTTTATAAAATTTGTTTGAACTTAAAAAAGTAAAATACGTCATACTTTATAGCAAAGAAATGTTGGGATTTTTATTATATTTCTCTTACAACTTTAAGAGAGTCGGTGTTCTTTCCTAGGCTTTCTATTCTCGGAACAAAACTCCTTATCTTGATCATTCTTTTCGATTTGAGTTCTCGGATCAAAATGTATGAGACGGTATTTCATGCCAGTGACTGGAGGTATATTGTCTGGAAAGCCTGGGTCCGTATGCTCCATGAATCAACTTGCGTAGGTCCGAATGTCGTTTTCCTTCTCTCCCCCCCCCTTCTTCACAATCCAATGTATCCTAAGCAAAATCTTTGGAAGAAGCAACAGAGTTTTTCCCTTTCAAGATGATTGCATGCAGCTATTGTGGATGGCAGATCACCGATACCAAAGACGTTCTTTTTATCAAGGCTCAATTCTTCCATACACAATGACCACCTACTACTATCTTCTGTTTCCTCTTCCAAAGAAAATACAAATATATCCAATCTTTCTATACGCTCTGGGGATTTGTAAACTATTGTAATACGGTTCTATGTAGCTGAATGTCTACATTATACACAATAGCTTTTGTTATAATTAATAAAATATAAAATTTACTGTTCTAATATTATAATTTTCTGAATATTATATATTACTAACTAGCTAATTTCAGGCGTGCGCTGCTACACCTAAATACATTAAATATGTTTTTATGGTTAGTCGAATAAGCAAAGAGAAAAATAATTATAAATTTATATCGTAATAATTTTTTGATATACCGTGCTGATTACCTGGCGTTGATCGGGAATTGTACATATCCCAGTCTTCTTGGCATCAATTAGCTAAGAGACAAAAATGTTATGGGAGTTGAAATTAATATTTTGGAGGGCAAGGCTAGTATAATATTAATATTTATAGGAAAGTTAATCAGTGATGACAATATAACAATCTAAAAACTTTTTTTTTATTTTTTTGTTATATGATATATTGTAATTATAATTATATTATTTTATTAATTTAAGTATCTTAAAATATTGTGATTTATCATAGGTAATGTCACGAGTGATTTCCAAATTATCGATAAATTCACAAGTCACGAAGTGAGGAGTGGATTTATCGAGAGGATTTGGATATGAAGGGTGGCATTTGTTATACTATTTAACGAATGAAACTAAGCTGTTTACTCACAAATCATTATTTAAATATAGTTACCGGTATCTTAAAATATTTATATATCTAATGTAAACGGCGGTGTTTGAAAACAAATCAGAAATATCAGGTTATGTATACTCACTGAAACTTGATCATATTATTTATTGCCAAATAGGACCGCAATATTGTAAGATTGCACCCTAGTGGAGAAATAATGAAACACATCAAACTGTATATTATTACCAACATTATAGGTTATTCATATATTTCTTTAGTAAATAACTCAGTAAAATCAAGGAATCTGTTCAATTTTTGCTATATTCAATGTATTTGATGGAGAAAAATAATGTTCTGAGCTGTTCAGGATATTAAAAAGGAGGAGCTTCCTTTATCACAAAAGGAGGAGCTGATAAAGAGCAATCGATAAAGAGCGAGTGAAACACGACATCATTATTTGTAAAACAAAATTCATTGAAACGTGATTGGTCATTTGGGACATGAGTTAAATAGTCCCTAAAAATAGACATTTTCTGTTGCAGACCTTTTTGTAGAATTTCTTGAGATAGGCCTATCCAATTATGTGTACATTAATTCGGTGTATTTACTGTGGTTTAGGCAGCGTAAGCCATTTAAACGACCGAAAAGCTACTTTTTTACTGCACCGATGCATTATTTTAGATCCGGCCCTAGTACCTATGGTATAATGTTATACACGTTAATTGCCCGAGAAAATTTCTGAAACTGAAGGCGAAACCGCTATTCAAATCGGTCAAGTAGTTCTCGAGTTATAAAGAATAGGCAGATAGACTCACGCTCATTATATATATAAAATGTATTTGTTCAACTGGTACATGAGGCGTGGCCGGCGGGCACCCTTGTTATTCAAAGACCTCTATATAGATGGAGCTTCATCTCATCTCTCGATCCGACCCTGAGTTGGATATTAGTTGAGGATATTTATTTAATTGTTCAACTCCCTTTTAATAATTGAGTAGCTTGTTTCCTATATTTTGATTTTACAAATTGTATAAGCCTATTGTGCTGATCGATTATAATAATATCTAACTACTGTTAACTCACTCTTACTTTGAAACCCGTGGGATCATGGTAGTACGGACATAAGCTCTCCATACTTACCAATCCTGGACTAAAGTTTTCCAATCACCTCCTGTCAATTTGCATGCCTCAAATCATTGTTAATGTTATTCTCCCACCTCATTCTTGGCCTACCTACTGGGCACTTTTCCTTTGGTTTTCCAACAAGGAGTTTTAACGTCCCTCTTTTATTTCTCATTCGTGTCGCATGTCAAGTCCATCCCACTCTACGGGACTTAACTGTACTTATTATGTTGAACCGAAAGTGCATTTTTCGGCTCAGCTTGGTAGCTTCGTTCTCCTCCCTACACTGGAATATTTATCAACTAAGCCAATATCCTGTTCTCCTTGTAGCTACCCCTTCCCTCTTCACCTTTCCTGCCGCGCAATGTCTACGGCGCATCTCCTCTCTACCTCGGAACCTTCATATACGTGGTGCACTAACAGAACAGTATCATTCGATCATCCTAGCAGCCATCGTTTTGTTGTTTAAAAGGATTCAAGATTGGAATCCGATTCCAGGTCGCGATGCGACTGGAATTCTAAATAGACAAGCTGACCTGAGGCCAAGAAGGGGCCTGTTTGAGTTAGTCCGGCAGTCCAGGGAAGAGGTGGTCCCCGAAACTCGGACGCAAGTATGAGTGTTGCGTGATGTATGGTATGTTGTTCATTTATTTATTTGTATGGCTATTTTGATCGTGTGATCAGTATTATTATTATTTTTGTTAATTTATTTTTACTCAGCCAACTTGTTTATATTAAATGTTATCTTATAAACAACGCCCCTGCTTCATCATTTAAGTATACGTAGTTGTTTACTATCCTGTACGGAAAATCACTCAAGTAGGAAACTATTCCGAGCTCCTTAACTATTATGCTGTTTTGCGTTCCTGAAACACAATTATTACCTTGTTCACTCACTGTATGTATTTAAAAATTAGTATTCTTCTATGTTAATATATATATATATATATATATATATATATATATCAGAGAAAGAAAGATGAATCAACGGCTGCCTTCTATGGGCCCAAGGCAAGCCACTTCCTGATAGATAACTTCTTTGGAAATGAGATCCACATTAATAGAAACAGCAATTACAAAACCCGATCCCGGATTAGAGGTAGCAATTATTGTGGTTTATTATTTTGGTCAAGTTCCGCTCCGCGTGCGCACAAATGGTAGCAGTTGCGTGGTAACTTGCCCGCACAAATGGTAGTCAGACCGTGGTTTGGGTTCTCTTGCCCGCACAAAATGGTAGCAGTCTGCGTGGTTTCTAAAAAAGCTACAATGTCTTACTTCCATACAGGTCATGTAGCTCACCCACTTCTCCTTTCACCTGTCAGATCGTCTCTCTTTAATCCAAACATTTTCCTAAGAACCAACTTTATTCTCAAACACTCGTAATCTTTTATCCTCCCTCAAAGTAATAGTCCATGATTCGCATCCATATAACATAACTGGTATAATAACAGTTTTATATATTTTCAGTCTAATTTCTTTAGAGAAGTAGAGATGCCATGAGTATCTGTAATGCGTAACAGCATGCGTTTCCAGAATTGAGCCTATGTTCAATTTCTTTCTGCACTTCATTCCTGTTTGTAATTATAGTTCCTACGTATTTGAATTAAGCCATTTCTTCAAATCTTTCCTCATTTATCATTAACTATCAATTTTCATTAGGACCCTATATGATGAATTTCTACAAGTGATCTTATATTTATTTTTATTGATGTTTACTTCGAGCCCCAAATTTCTTAATGTTTTAATGATTATCTTGTTTCATTTCATATTATTTCCAAGAATTTGTTAACTAACCGTTAATATTTGATTTTTAAAACATCAATTAGAGTGTTTGAAATAAAGTAGATAATAGCAATAAGCTCATGATATGGAATATGAAAAAATTAAAATCCACAATATTGTTTTTAAACACCAACAACCAAGCTACAAACATAATGATAGGAGTGTAAATTATTCTCAAATATTTCAATATAACACTGCAACATCCCTCCAACCATCCTATGGTTCTTACAGGTAAACTCGGGCCTTGGCCTCCTATTTTTTATGTTTATTATCAAATCTGATTTAGTTACGCGTATTTACCTATAGATGTTATGAGTAATATGTGGTTAGCATGTCGCCTAAAGGGGCACCTAGTAGGCAACTAGGGTATTAGGCCTACTTGGTTGGATAAAAGTTGCATATATTTTGTTCTATGGCCTCTTTTTTCAGACTTGAGATTCTTTTACGAGCATGGAAATCTTCAGACTTGGGACCCACGACTTCAATTTCATCCCGGAGGACTTGTTTCTTACATCGGCCCCGGCTGAGATAGAACTCGCAACCAACGGGACTCGAGATTACATATATCCCATGGCTTACCAAAATTATAACTAGTATATTTTTTTTAATATAATTAACTAAAGATAAATATTCTAACAAGAAAAAAAAATTTATTTATTTTCTTTGAAAACTTACCTTTTATAGCCTAGTATATTACGATGCGAGATTGGGAAGTATTTTTTACAGAATGGAGGGAAAATGTTTAAAAACCGAGCGATAGCGAGGTTTTTAATTTCCGAGATTTTGTAAAACACTTCACAAACGTGCGTTGTACATTATTTTTTGCGTGATGGTGTACTCAAAATAATAAATAATAGTAAAATAATAACATCTTTGTTGGAAATATTTGCGTTCATTATAAACAATTGACGAACGTTAACAGTGTGTGCAATGGTTATTAGTTGAAACAACAGGATACCTCGAGAACAATTATTGATAACATGACCACAATTTCGTATTTATTGTTTTATATTGTTTCAAATAAAGTTCAGTTCATTTAAAATGCAGTGATTTGTTTAGTATAATGTATATTAACACTACCTTTTGGATATTTTATGTATATACTTTGCATGTAGTATACATAGAGGGCAGTGGTTTTACTACCCGCACGTGGATGTAAATGTAATATTACAGTATAGTTATTTAGGTTGGCAACCCCGATATGTAAGAAGTTGAACTTTCAATAATGGTCTCCATTGCTGGTAAGTACGACAAAACGTACTATTGCGCAAAAATGAATTTTGTGTTATGATATAGCTTTTTTAATATAAGATTTTGGAAAAGAAAAACATTATTTTTATCATAATACTCGTTGTATTACAAATATAGCCTTTGAAAGAAAATTATTTTTAACATTAATCGGCCGCGGTGAACTAGTGATTATGCTCCTTGCCTCTGGTCCTGAGGGTCGCGTGTTCAAATCCGGTCGGGGTCGATGGATTTTTTAGGATGGAAAAATTCAAGCAGCAAGTCCTCCGGGACTTTAAGCCATGGGTCCCGATTCTGAAGAATTTCAGGTTCGTAAAAGATCCTTAAACCTGAATAAAAAGGCCTCTAAGCAACATTTACTGAATTTTCCCGTTCTAGTACTACCGTGGTTTTCCAGATAGCAGTATGGGGCGGAACGCTGACCATGTGCCACTCCAATGATATCTATACGAAAACAAGTGTAACTAAATTAGTATGATTAAATTTCATCCCTATGGGAGGAGAGCGCCTAAATGTCGTTGAGGAAAACAAGGGTTAACAAGAAACAACAAGTAGATTTTGACAAAACACTAAAGACACAAGTACATTCATGACATGTTACTTTATAGGATAACTCATACAGTCGAATTTTTTAACTTTCAAATCTAGCAAGTTTTAGAAACAAATTAATTAATAATAATAATAATAATAATAATAATAATAATAATAATAATAATAATAATAATAATAATAATAATAAGCCTATATTACTTTAGGAAAGAGGCGAGTCCGTGTCCAAAGTAGTGGACACTCGCCCCTCCCAAGTCCATTTCTCGGCCATTCCTTGTGGGATTCATGGTGGAAGAATCTCTCATTTTTCTCTGTCAAAAACTTAATTCCATATTTATGTCATGCATTTTATTGTTTCAATTAATTTAATTAGCCCCTATGGAGTTGCGACAGGGCTTATCAGACGGCAACCTTTTACCCTGTATCATAGAGCTTCAATATTAGGTGCTTCATCTCATCTAATCCCTCGACCTAGTATTATACTGGACACGAGTACAGGATTTTAATTTACTCTATGAAAGAAAACTATGTGTCTACATTATATAATACTGATTCTTATATATATATGTAGAGAAACATCATCATCATCATCCGGTATCATGGCAGCTGCCCCCGTCTTCCGGAAACCAAACGCAATTCCTCTCTGTCCATCCATTGATCTTCCTCCAATCCTCTGATATTCATAGCCGCTTGTACCGCTTCTATCCAATCTTTCTTCAGTCTTCCTCTCTTCCTCCTTTCCATTGGGATACATTCCATAACAATTTTAGGCAACGTCTCCTCTACATACTTCTGAAATTAGTAAGTTAGTTATTTTATACTAGCGGGACCCGCGACTTTGTTCACGTAGACAAAATAATTAAACAGGTTATTTGTAAAATAACATATTTAATTTGATAAGAATTAACATTGTTTCAAAAGTTTGTAATTTGATTACCAGCATTGCCCGGGAATTTACTTATCCCGATCTTCTTGGCGTCAATGAGCTGTATGACAAAAATGGTTATTGTAAGTTATCCGTAAAAGATAAACATATGCTGTCCTGTACTTTTGTTTGTAGAATTGTTTCGAGATATTCAATTCTATATACTTTAATTTGTTGTATTCAGTATGGTTTGGGCAGCGTAAGCTATTTAAGCATTAAAAAGTTACTTTTTTAGTGCACCGATGCACTTTTCTTTTAGCTCTTGCCCTATAGTTCGTAAGATAATATGTTATATACATTATATTGATTGTTCCAAAAAGTCTCTAAATAGGGTTAAAATTCCCATTCAAAGATGTCAAGTATTTTTTGAGTCCATAAAGGACAGACAGACTCACAGACGTTCATTTTTTACATAAAGTATAAAGAAACTCTTTAAGAACAGAGTCCGTTAGTGACTTAATTAAATCTGGGTGTGAAAGCGCCAAAACTTAATTATGGGGTCATGTATTTGTTTTGACAACATAAGAAATTTGTAAGAAATTGCTATTTAATGATAAACATGTTTTATACGAAACAATTTTCGGTAAGGAGTAAGAAATTTTGTGGGACTGAAGTGATTCACACCGCTAGAGTCTGCAAATGGACTATAATTTTTCTGCCCAGATAAATGGCGAAGATAGTAAGTGAAAACGCAATCCTGTTATGGGAATAGGTTAGCTATTATTTAAAGGAGTGTAAAATATTTATTCTCTGGCCTGGAGTAAGAAGATTTCTTGTGGAAAGAAGCTATTTTGAAATTTACTGAAGCGTTTTAAGAAAGTATCAGTGGCGTGAATAAATATCAAGCAGACTGTGTTTTTTTTCTGGGAATGCATTCAGATGTCTTTATCTAATATATAAAAATGAACGTGTGTTTGTTTGTTCGTACTTTATGCGCTGTCAAACCGTTCATTCAATTTTGATGGGGATTATTGAAAAATGTTCAGCAGAATCCCGGGATGAACATAGGCTATGAGAGAGTTGTGACACTCAACTCCTACACCTTTAAAAATCGCCCTTTGTAGTGAAAAAACATGAAAAAATGAGCTTTTTGCACGCTTAAATGACCTGACCTGACATGTACTATACTGACCTATACTGACCCAACCTGACCGAACCTAACGTAATCTAACGTAAGCTAACCTAACCGAACATAACTGAACCTGAAGCTACCTTGAACCTAACCTGAACCTAACTTGAACCTAGTCAGAACATAATGTGAACCTAGCCTGAACCTAACCTAAAACTAGCATGAACATAACTTACCCTAGCCTGAACCTAACACGAACCTTGGTTGAACATAACCCGAACCTAGCCTGAACCTAATCTGAACCTAAAGTGAACCTAGCTTGAACCTAATCTGAACCTTACTTTTACATATCCTTAACCTAACCTGAACCTAACCTCAACCTAAATTGAACATAACCTGAACCCAACCGAACCTAAACTGAACCTAAACTCAGACTTCACTAAACCTACACTGAACCTACACTGACCCTAAACTGAACTTAATCTGAACCTAACACGAATCTAACCCAAAAATAAACCTAAGCCAACAGTGCCTAATCTATTATAACCTGAACCTAACTTGAATCCTAACCCGAACCCAAACTCGAAACCAATACGCGAATCCAAAACCTAAAAACCAAAAACCCGATACCAAAACTAAAAGAAAAACTGATCTCAAAACTGAAACCCAAACTTAATTAAAACTGGTCCCAAACCCCGACCTCAAACTGAAGACAAACCCGAATCCAAACCTGCGCCCAAACCTTGAACTAAACCTGACCTGAACCTCACCTAAACCTGACCTAAACCTCGCCTATCCCTGACCTAACCCGGACATAACACTATCCAAACCTTGACCTAATCGAACCTAACTAAACCTAACCTATCCTAATCAAACCAACTTAACCCAAACTAACTGAACCTGAAGTGGCCTGACCTAACCTAACCGATACCTGGCCAATGCCTGACCTAACCAATATCTAACTTAACCCAAAAACAAAATCTAAAAAGTCCAGCCGATCCGATCAACTACTCCTAAACCGATTAAATTACCTCTATAACGACCAAATTATCAGTAAGTAATCAAAATACCTCTATAAAGACCAAAACAACCAGTAAACCGATTAGACTCTCTCTAAAACGATAAACTACCCGTAAATCGATCAAACTAACTCTAAAACAATACAATTACCTTTAAACCGATTAACCTACCTCTAAAACGATCGATTTGCCCGTAAACCGGCAATTTACTTCGAACCCAACCAAACAGCCGCTAAACTGATAATTACGATATAAATTTATAATTTTTCTTTTTACTTATTTAACTAAGCATAAAAACACATTTAATTCATTTAGTTGCAGCAGCCCACGCCAGATATTTGGTAGATACGATATAAAATGTTTGCCCTACTTATTCAACTAGACATAAAAACACAATAATTTTCGTCTTTCAGCTCATTTATGGCAAAAAGATCGGGATAAGTATATTCCCGGGTAACGTCGCGTCGGGTAATCAGCACGGGGTATTTAAAAATAATTACGATATAAATATTTCTTTTCACTAATTCAAATATACATAAAACACGTCATTTTTGACTTTCAGCTAATTTATGCCAAGAAGACCGGGATAAGTAGATTCTCTGGCAACAACGGATAATGAGCACGGGTATCTAAAAATATTTACAATATAAATTTATAATTATTTGAGGCGGTCAGAGGACAAGGGGGTACAAGTGACATTTTTTAAAAAAATGAGTTGAGTGAAGAAATGGTAGCCTATATGATACACTCTTTGGTGCCCTAGAGGTATATGTGTGAGCTTGACAGGTTCTGACATAGGCCTATAGTGGTGTCTTAGAAAATCACTCAGAGAAACAGCTCTTTTACTTGGAGGACAAGGGGTACGTCTGTTGTTGTACTGCTTGGCTTCCAACAGCTAGGTGGACTCAAGATTAGAGCGATGTATTTTTTAACGTTTGTAACAAATTTTACGTGAATATTATTATTGTATTGTATTATTAGAGTTTAAATACTTTATTTATTGAAAAATAACATTTCTTAGTATTTTGTATTCTTTCATTTATGTCTTTCAGGATATTATTATGTTTATAAAGTCAATTTAAACAGCAGGCAATAATTTTTTCAGTGTAGAAGTAATGCCAATTTAACTAATTGAGACTTACTAATAGTAAGTGCCAATTCTAATAATATCATCACAGTCTTATTCAATTAAGTGTTTGAAATCATAGACGTCTGGGTTAACCTAACCTTAAATTAGCGAAACAATAATTCATCCTGCCAGTTATTTATATATTCCGGACCGCAAAAGAAAACAAAATCATATAAAACACTAACAACTATTATTGTACAATACTATGTAATATGATGCAATATAAGCAATTTCTACTCATTTGTTTTTCTATTGTTTTATATTATATTATATTATATTACACTAGCTAATACCTACGCCTAAATAAATTGTAACATGTTTTTACGTTTAGTTGAATAAGTAAAAGGAATAATAATTATAAATTTATATAATTAGTTTTAGATACCACGTGCTGATTACCCGGCATTGCCCGGGAATCATGCTATGCTTGCAGCTTTACTAGGGAATTGTAGGTGTGAAGGATGATGATGATGACGATAATGATAAGGATGATTATGATGATGGTGGCCATATGATTTCGGGGACCGTTTGGGCCTTAAAGTTTTCCTGACATTTGTCTTACAGGTGAGGAAAACCCCCGATAAAAACCTCACCCAGAAAAACTGCCCCGACCGGGGATTCAACCCGGGCCCGCTGCGTGACAAGGCAGCACGCTACCTCGAGACCACAGCGGTGGACTATTTGGCATTAATGAGCTGAAAGACAAAATTCGTTATTTGGAGTTATACGTGCTGCTGCTCTGCTTGCCCGGGAATCTACTTAATGCCGATCTTATTGGCATGAATGAAAGACAAAACTAGTTATTGTGACTTATCCCTAAAAGATAAACACATGCTGTCGCGGACATTTTTGTGCAGTGTTTTGAGGTATTCAATTCTGTGTGAATTCATTTTTGTGTATTTGTTATGATTAAGGCAGCGTAAGCCATTTAAGCGTACGAAGAGCCACTTTTATTTTACTTTTCACTACAAAGGGCGATTTTTAAGGATGAGGGGCTTGAGCATTAAAATTCTCTTGTAACCTATAACTTTCTCGGGAAAATCCTGAACATTTTGTAAAAAGCCCCATCACAACCGAATGAACGGTACGACAGTACACGCTTGTTCGGCAAGCCACTTACCCCATTCTCGTTGGTATAAATGAACGACAAAAATTGCTATAGTGAGTTATCCGTAAAAGATAAACATATGTATCGTAGTTTTGTAGAATTTATTGAGATATTTATTTCTGTGTAAATTAATTTTGTGTATTTGTTGTGGTTTAGGCAGCGTAAGCCATATAAGCGTCAAAAAAAAAATTGTTTCACATTTTTTTACTACAAAGGTATTGGAGTTGAGTATCACAACACTCTTATAGTCTATCTTCATATGTTATCATATATTTCATATCATCTTCATCCCCTGCAAAAATTATTTGATCATCTGCAAACAACAATGAATGCAGTACGTTTCCTCCTACAGGGATACCCATTTATGAACATTTTTATACCACAAGTTAAGAGCCTGGTTTAAATAAATGTTAAAATAATTGGTGACAAACTGCATCCGTGCTTAAAGCCTTTATTCACTGTGAATGCCTCTGTTAAATTATTCTGTATTTTTACTTTAGCTTTGTATTACTATAGATCATCCTAACAATATTATCCATTTATCGCAGACAATGCCGGACTGGTCGAAGGTGATAAGCCAGACGAAAAAAGTACCTTGGTCGAAAGAGTGACGATCTTTTACCGTAAAAATACAACCGTCAAGAAATGAGGACTTGGGTTCAACTGGGATAAAATTTTCCGGAGGTCAAATAGTCCCCCATTCGGTTCTCCGGGCGGGGACTACTTCGGAGAACCCATGCCAAAGGCTCAAACACAGGGACATGTTCCTAGGAACATGGAATGTTAGGACTTTATACAATAGCGGGGCACTAGAGATATTAACGCGGGAATGAGATAAATCACCCTTGGATACAGTCGCTTTACAGGAAGTTAGGTGGCCAGGAGAAGGTAGTCAGGAATCAGGAAGCTTTGCATTATACTATGGGGGTGCAGAAAGACCTGCATTTGGAACGGGTTTTTTAGTCAGAAGGAGGATCCTATCCGCTATCCGAGATATTAAGTTTGTTAGTGATAGGGTATCATACATAATTCTAAAGGGTAAACGACATGATTTTATAATTGTAAATGTACATGCCCCCACAGAAGATAAAGATGACAAGATCAAGGATGAGTTCTATGAAGAATTAGAATGCTTATTTGATAGCCTTTCACGATATCATATGAAAATTGTCTTAGGAGATTTTAATGCAAAAGTGGGGCGGGAAGATATATTCAAACCAACAATAGGCAAATTCAGTCTTCATGAAGATAGTAACGACAACGGGGTTAGATTAGTCACATTTGCCACATCAAAGAATCTCATTGTTAAGAGCACAACATTTCAGCATAAGGATATTCATAAATACACCTGGGCGTCCCCAGATGGAGAAACTCGGTACCAGATAGATCATGTATTAGTGGATAAACGCTGGCACAGTAGCATCATCGATGTTAGATCAGTTATAGGGACAGACTGCAATTCGGATCATCATCTGGTCAGAGTGAAAATCAGACAACGGCTATCGCTTATGAGAGGAACAAACGCTAAAGATGATTCTGTAAAATTTGAATTAAATAACTTGAAAAATGATGAAATGCGGCAAGAATACCAAATCAAAATTGCTAATAGATTTGAAGTACTGGAATCTTCAGATGACAATGTGGCAAACGAAGAAGAAACTGATATAAATAAAGAATGGGAGGCTATAAGAGATACTATTAAATTGTCAGCATCAGAAAGCATTGGTTGTTTAAAAAAGAGGAAAAACAAGAAATGGTTTGATGAGGAATGTGCCGACATTGTAAAGAAAAGAAAGCTAGCAAAAATGAAATGGTTACACGAGCCAAATGAGGTAAATTTAGAGCAATTGGGTAGTATTAGACGGGAAACCACCAAGTTACTAAAGAGTAAAAAGAGGGAATATTTGAGAGAGAAGATTAATGATCTTGAAATGAACGCAAACAATAGGAACTTTAGAGAATTATATCAGGGAATTAGTATAGAGAAGAAAGGGTTTCAGGCTAGAACAAACATAATTCGGAATGAAAATGGGGATATGATTGCAGATTCTAGGAGTATATTAAATAGATGGAAAAGTTACTTTAATCAGCTATTAAATGTACATACAGAACAGGACATTGAGGAGGATAATTTACAGACAGCAGAAATGCTAGTCGCAGAGCCAAGTGCATTAGAGGTTGAAATGGTGATTGAAAAATTGAAGATGTATAAAGCATCAGGTTCAGATGAGATCCCAGCAGAACTGATAAAATCAGGGGGAGGAAAATTGATGGACAAGATACGCTGGTTGCTTAGTATGATTTGGGGGGAAAAAAAGCTCTTCCAGATGAATGGAAGGAATCAATTATCGTACAAATTTATAAGAAAGGAGATAAAATTGATTGCAACAACTATAGGGGCATCTCATTACTTTCAACTTCGTACAAAATTCTAACAAATATATTAGTCAGCAGACTTACTCCCTATATTGATGACATTCTAGGAGATCATCAATGTGCATTTAGAAGAAACAGGTCTACAACAGGTCAGATTTTTAGTATATGACAGATTTTAGAAAAGAAATGGGAAAATAATGGTATTGTACATCAACTAGATGTAGACTTCAAAAAAGCATATGATTGAATTAAGAGGGAGAAGTTATATAGTATCCTGCTGGAGTTCGGAATTCCTAAAAAGTTAGTTAGACTTATACGAATGTGTCTAAATGGCTCAAAGAGTAGGGTGCGTGTAGGCAAACAGTTTTCGGACACTTTTGAAATCCAGAATGGGTTGAAGCAAGGAGATGCACTATCTCCT
Organism: Diploptera punctata; assembly: GCA_030220185.1. Lineage (NCBI taxonomy): Eukaryota > Metazoa > Arthropoda > Insecta > Blattodea > Blaberidae > Diploptera > Diploptera punctata. Next base: position 758,099 of record JASPKZ010003415.1, on the reverse strand, counting down.
CTACTATTTAATTTTGTACTAGAGCATGCCATTAAATCTTTAGAGAATGAGGAAGGCTTACAACTCAATGGTATTAATAAGGTGTTAGTTTATGCTGATGATGTAGTATTGTTGGCCGATAGCGAGGAGATACTAAAGGACAACACGCACACACTATTGAGTAACACTAAGAAATTAGGACTAGAAGTAAATATCAATAAAACTAAATATATGGTCACACGTAGAAATTCAGTATATAATGGAAATGGACAGCTAATGACAAATGAGGGAAATTTTGAGGAAGTGGCTGAATTCAAATACCTAGGAACAATAATCACAAATAGGAATGAGATGCACAAAGAAATTAAACATAGGCTCAATTCTGGAAATGCGTGCTATTATGCATTGCAGAGACTCTTGATGTCCCAACTCCTTTCAAAAAACGTTAAACTGAAAATATAAAAAACTATTATTCTACCAGTTATATTATATGCCTATGAGTGCGAAACATGGACTCTTACTTTAAGGGAGGAAAGGAGATTACAAGTATTTGAGAATAAAGTACTTAGAAAAATTTTTGGACCAAAGAGAGAGGAACAGACAGGTGAATGGAGAAGACTACATAACAATGTACTACATGGCTTTTATAGGAAGCCAGATATAATATGAGTAGTTAAGTCTCGTAGACTGCGATGGGCAGGACATGTTGCACGTATGGGGATGAAAGACTTGCATGGAAGCTTCTTGTAGGAAAGCCAGAGGAAAAACGCCCAGAGACCAAGAATGATGTTGGAGAATAACTTTAACTATGATTTGAGGGAAGTGGATTATACAGGGAATGATTGGAAAGCATTAGCTCAGGATAGGGATGTATGGAGAGCTTATGTCCCCGCGGCCATGAACCTACGGGTTCGATAGTGGCAGTGAGTAAGTAAGTATTCATATTTCTCATTGCCTTCCATAACAATTGTCGAGATGCACTATCATAAGCCATCTCTAAATTGATAAAGGTCATATGTTTTTCTTTATTTTTTGCTAGGATTTTCTCTTGTAATTGTCTAATACAGAAAATATTATCAATACATGATCTTCCACTCCGGAATCCACATTGTTCTTCTCTTAAGTTATCTTTTATCTCCTTATGTTTAAAATGTATAATTTTACTAAAAATCCTAGCTGTTGAAGGTATAACGCTTATACCTCTATAATTGGAACACAGTTTTTTATCACCTTTTTTAAAAAATAGGAGTAATGTACGATAAATTCCAGTCTTCTGGGATATCGTCTCCAATTTAAATTTTGTTAAATAGTTTTGTTAAAAATATTACTAAAATATCTCCTCCACGTTTTAGGAGTTCCGTCTGAATATCTCCTGGTCCTTGTGCTCTCCCATTTTTTGCCTCTTTCAAAGCTCTTTTTTACTTCAACTTCTGTTATCTCTGGAGTGTCAAATTTATATTCTACATCCGTATCTTGAAGTTGAAACTCATTTCTGTTTTCTTCAAGTAAACCTTTATAATGTTGCATCCATTCTGATGGTCTTATCAACTGAATATTTATCTTCTTTCTTTCTGATTTCCTCATATTTTGTAATGTTTTCCAAGCTTCTTTGGATCTAGCATATCGAATCGAATGATATATATTCGAGTATATATTATCCCAGTACTCATTTTTTGTTTTTCTCACTTCCACCTTTGTTTTATATTTTAAAGTGATATATTAATTTCGAGATGTTGTTGAATGATCTGATAACCATTTCATCCGTGCTTTCTTTTTTCCTCTACTAATGTTTTATTATCGTGATTAAACCATTCATTATTTCTATTTAATTCTAAATTTTCTGTTCCAAGTGCTTCTAAAGCTGCTGAATGTATACTTTCCTTTAGCTGATCATACATTTCCACTGCAGATTTATTTAAATTTAAATTAAGTTTTTGTTTTAATCTTAATTTTATACTGTCATTATAGAGTAAATTTACTTTATATCTTTGTTCATTCAAAAGCGTTGTATTTATTCTGTCTTCCTGTTGTATTATTTAAACATATTTATATTTTCATTGAAACATATTTAGTAATGAATTATCAAATTTTAATATAAATCGAAAACAAGGATTAACTCAGTTAATTAAACAAATAAAATAAATTAAAAATATTAGGTTTAGATAGCAATGGTAAGGTTTATAGATCATATGTGGTCCACGAGTTATTTAAATAAAAACATAAAAAAAATACCGGTTCAGTTGAGTTTGGCACACCTGTTTAAACTAAAAACGCTGTGATGCGACACGCCTAGATGACATTTGGTTTACCAGCCGACTGCTGGCCTTAAATACGCATGCATTGAATATAGATATCGATCCACCCAGTGTAAGTTTGACATATGCTAAAATTTGGGTCACCCAGTCGTTTTAGCTGGCATTCTCAACCTGTAGCTGGGAGCTGGATCTGTTGTATCTACTTAAGTTCTTCACCATACTGGGTGGGCAACTGTTTCTTACTGGCCGAAATTCTATGTAAAATTTCATCCTCAATGGGGAATCGAACCAGTGTAAGTTCCGTAGCTCCCCGCCAAAAACTTATTCTAGATGATTACTTTGCCACAAAAATTGTTGATTGAAGGTTTTTCTAAGGAAAGGCTTCAATTATAAGATCATCTTTATGGGTCACTGTAGATTTGAAGCATTTTCTATGGAAGGTCTTCCATTATAAGATCATCTTTATGGATCACTCTGTAGATTTGAAGCCTTTTCTAAGGAAATTCTTCAATTATAAGATCATATTTCTGGGTCACTCTGTAGATTTGAAGCCTTTTCTAAGGAAGGCCTTCAATTATAAGATCATCTTTATGGGTCACTCTGTAGATTTGAAGCATTTTCTATGGAAGGTCTTCATTTATAAGATCATCTGTGTGAGTCACTCTATAGATTTGAAGCCTTTTCTAAGGAAGGACTTCAATTATGAGATCATATTTATGGGAGACTCTGTAGATTTGAAGCCTTTTCTATGGAAGGATGTCAATTATAAGATCATCTTTATGGGTCACTCTTTAGATTTGAATCGTTTTCTAAGGAAGTTCTTGAATTATAAGATCATCTTTATGGGTCACTCTGTAGATTGTTA